>PJEM01012835.1:0-44417 GCA_004023845.1 Helogale parvula | reverse complement strand
GTTCATCCTATGGTTTTCTCATTACTTTGCAAAGAAGCATGTACTTTTAGGCTTTGAATCAATTTGGTTCAGTCAGTGGCGCCAGCCCTCCCCTTGCTTTGCTTTCTGGTTCTTTGTTTGCTGTAGGGAAATAGCCCAAACCTCTGCCGTAAAATTTGCATATTAAGAGATAGGCGTCCTGCCCATGCATCACTGATGAAGGGCCTTAAGGAATGTAAATCTCTCCTCCTAGATTTCTTCAGGCTCTTCTTCCGCTTGTAGCCAGACTATTATTGGGGAGTCCCTCCCCTGTAATGACTTGATTGTTTCCTTTTATTTACTACCGTCCTGATAAAAATGACCTTATCCGGAGCATGTCTATGTAACCATTAAAGAAATGATGTAATCACCTATGGTATATAAGACCCTGGCTATCTTAATAAAGCTCTCTTTGTGTTCTACCAACCGCCATCCACGTTGTCTGTCTAGTCTGTCTTGTCTGTCTTGTCCGTCTTCTTTTCTAGAGATATTTTCGCCGACACCAACCCCCTACTCAGGACCGTTCAACTGTGGTGTGTGGGCTGGTCCCCCGCAGATCTTCCCCTATGGTAAGGAGAAAGACAAGAATGTCTACTTTCAGCATTACTATTTAACATAGTACTGAAGTCCTAGCCTTAGCAGTCAGAGAACAAAAACAAATAACAAGCATACAAGTTTGCAAGAAAGAATTCAGACTTTTACTATTTGCAAATGGTATCATAATCTCTGTGGAAAACCTGAAAAATTACACCCCAAATCGCTGGAACTAATACATGCATTCGGCAAATTTGCAGGATGTAAAATCAATGTGCTGAAATCTGTTACATTTCTATACACCAATAACAAAGCAGCAATAAAAGAAATCAAGGAATCTATTCATTTTGTAACTGCACCAGAACCAATTAGATAATTAGAAATAAATCTAACTAAGAGGTAAAATATTTGTACTTTGAAAACTATAGAACACTTGTGAAGGAAATTAAAGAGGAGACAAAGAAATAGAAAAGCATTACATAGTCATGGGTTGGAAGATCAAATGTTGTTAAAATGTCTATACAACCAAATAATATCCACATTTAATGTAATCCCTCTGAAAATATGTCACCAACATTTTTCACAGAGCTAGAGCAAACAATCCTAAAATTTGTATAAAACGACAAAAGTCCTTATAGCCTAAGTAGTCCTGAAAAAGAAACAAAACAAAACAAAACTGGAGGCATCACAATTCCGGATTTCAAGCTATATTACAAAACTGTAGTCATCAAGGTAGTGTGGTACTGACACAAAAACAGATACATGGGTCAATGGAACAGAATAGAAAACCTAAAAGTTGACCCATAACTGTATTATCAACTCATCTTTAACAAAGCAGGCAAGAGGATCCAATGAGAAAAGTCAGACTCTTCAACAAGTGGTGTTGGGAAATCTAGATGGTGATATGCAGAAGAATGAAACTGGATCATCTTCTTATACCATACACAAAACATAAATTCAAGAAATAATGAAAGATCTGAATGTAAGACAGGAAACTCAAAATCCTAGAGGAGAACAAAAGCAGCAATCTCTTTAATGTCAGTTGGTTTAACTTCTTACTAGACACGTTGCTGAAGGCAAAGGAAACAAAAGCAAACATGAGCTATTAGGGCTTCGTCAAAATAAAAAGCTTATACATTGAATGAAACAGTCTACAAAACTAAAAAGCAGCCCACAGAATGGGAGAAAGCATTTGCAAATGACGTATCAGATAAAGGGTTAGTACCCAAAATCTATAAACTCAACACCCAAAACCCCAAAACTCCACTTAAGAAGCGGGCAGAAGACATGAACAAGCACTTTTCCAAAGGAGACATCCATATGGCTAAGAGAGACATGAAAAATTGCTCAACATCACTCATCATCAGGTTTATACAAATAAAAATCACGATGAAATACCACCTCACACATTTCAGAATTACTAAAATAAACAGCACAAGAAACAACGGATGTTGGGAAGGATGTGGAGAAAGAGGGACCCTTTGCACTGTTAGTGGAAATAAAAACTGGTGCAGCCAGTATGGAGAATGGTATAGAGATTCCTTAAGAAACTAAAAATAGAACTACTCTACGATCCAACAATTGCACTGTCAGGTATTTACCCATGTGATACAAAAATACAGATTCAACGTGATTCTTGCAACCCAATGTTTATATTACCATTATGAGCAACATTCAAAGTATGGAGAGAGCTGAAATGCCCATCAACTGATGAATGGATAAGTAAGATGTGATACACACACACACACATACATACAAACATACAAGGGAACAATATTTAACCTTCAAAAGGAATGAAATCTTGCCATTTGTGAGGACATGGATGGAACTAGAATGTATCATGTTAAATGAAACAATTCAATCAAAGAAAAACAAATACCATATGATTTCACTCATATGGAATTTAAGAAATAAAAGAGAGAACATAAGGTACGGGAGGGGAGAGAAGAAAGGGAATCAAATCATAAAAGACTCTTAATGATAGAGAACAAATTATGGGTTGATGGAGAGGGGTGGGCGTGTGATGGGCTTGATGGGTGATGGGTACTAAGGAGGATACTTGTGATGAGCACTGGGTGTTGTTTGTAACTTACGAATCAGTGAATTTTATTCTGGAATCCAATATGGCACTGCATGTTAACTAAAGATTTTAAATTTTTGATATTGTCCAAATTTTGCCAGCTCAGCTTTATTTTCTCCTCCATCTGCATGAACAATATTTTTCATACCTTCACTATCAGTCTCATGTGTCTTTAGATTTTAATTGCATTTCTTATAGGAAGCTTACTGATGAGTCCTTATTTTTTAACATATTTAGTAGAAGTAGAAGACAATTAAGAAGAGAAAGAAAGAAAGAAAGAAGGGAAGGAAGGACGGAAGGAAGAAAGAAAGAAAGAAAGAAAGAAAGAAAGAAAGAAAGAAAGAAAGGAAGGAAGGAAGGAAGGGAGGGAGAAAGGAAGGAAGGAAGAAAAGAAATTAGTGAAGAAATTCAAATGGTCCCAAAGTATTGCAGAAGGTGTTAAAACTTACTCTTGATTGGGGTGCCTGGGTGTCTCAACCACATAAGCGTGCAACTTCAGCTGAGATCATGATCCATGGTTTGTGGGTTCAATCCCTGCATTGGGCTCTGTGCTGACAGTGCAGAGCCTGCTGCTGATTCTTTGTCTGTCTCTCTCTCTCTCTTTCTCTGCCCCTCCGCCATGCTCTCTCTCTTTCTTTCTCTCAAAAATAAATAAGTAAACATTAAAAACCTCACTCTTGACCAAATAAATTTGATAATACGTAAGACTGACAAAGACTGAACTGGTCTACAGATTCCAATGTTGGTAAAATTGTGAGATTATATGCCTTTCTTAAATTGATAAAAGTATAAATTTATGGTTTCTGAAGGAATATTTAAGGATGTCTATAAAATATAAATATATGAACACCATTTGCTTCAGTATTTTAAGATTCATCATCTAGAACTAGTAGTCAGGTTTGCAAGGATTTTGACACAGATAGATTCAATGTAGCTTCATTTGTAATAGCAGAGATGGGAAAGTGCCCTTGGAAATTAGGTTTTCAGTATACCTGCGCACATATATATCAATATCAAAATATATGTATGATATCGTCAGTGGCCAAAATAGCCAGAATGTACTGGGTCTGCTCTTCTCTGGTTTGGTTTCTCAATTTTTGCTTTCTTTTCTTGAAATGAGGAGCTTCACATATTGAGTATTCTCTTAGTTTTTAACCTTCAAACTTTTTATACCATGTTGCTCCTGACACTTCACCCACTGCTCTGTCCCAAGCTAGAAGAAAAATTGGTGTGTACTGAAATTGAGGAAATCACCTTAATCTGGACATCCCCAAGTTAGAGGCTATGCCCAGTGCATTTGGTCTACGATCTCTAAGCACATAGATGCAGAGCCAGGGAAAAGATAGATTTGGCCATGACCAAGTGTGACTGGCACTTCATCCCATGGAGGCTAGAGAGCTGTATGAAATTGTGACACTGTGATGTCGAAATCTATATAGTAGTCTTACTCTATAGTGCACATTTCTTGGCACATAATTCCCCAAACCCCTGTAATTTCTTTGGTGATTAGAGCAATAATGATTCATTATAATATTGTTTTCCCCCTTGATTCCTGAAATAGCTTTACAGCAATATATGTTAAATGGCTGTCATTTGTTATTTATTTAAAAAAATCATTTTCAACCACATTTGAGCTCATGATAATGAAGTGACTTTAGGAAAATCTCTTGATAAACACCAGTTAAGGGTGGTTGCCAAGGGACTCACTCATGTGATTAGAAAATTAGGACTTTCTGCCCCCGCAGTCGCCCTGACATCTGAGGTGGAGAGAATGGCTAGAGGTTGAATCAATCAGTAATGCCCAATTGTTTCATCCATTAAGCCTGAATAAAGAAGCCTCCATAAGAACTCAAAAGTAAGGGGCCTGGGAAGCTTTGGGGCTGGTGAACAAGACCCCACCCATGTGCTGTTAGGGTGATGCACTCCAGTCTCAATGGGTACAAAAACTGAGCTTGGAACCCTTCCAGACCTTCCCCCATGTATCACTTCATCTGGCTCTTCATTTGTATCTTTAATATCCTTTGGAATAGATCAGTAATCTATTAAGAAAACTGTTCTGAGTTTCCTCAGCCACTCTAGTAAAGTAATCAAACCTTGGGAGGGAGATGTGGGAACTTCTGATTTATACCTGGTTGGTCAGACGCACAGGTGACCAACTGAATTTGCAGTTGGCCTCTAAAGTGAGGGTCATCTTGTGGGGCTAAGTCCTTAACCTGGGGGGTCTGATGTTATCTCTACGTAGATAGTATACAAATTGAGTTAAACTGTAACACCCAGCTGATGTCAGAGAATTGGCTGGTGTGAGGAAAACACCCATAGGGAAATATGTCTCAGATTAGTTTCCTGAAGGATGAGGGGGAAGCACATCTCCATCAGCTCTTGTTCCTGTGGTCAGTATGTCTTTATTTCCAGGCTGTGCATGCTTAAATTCAGCAGATCTTCGCAGCAAGCAGTATGCAAGGAGACTCAGGCAGGAAGTGGGGAGATCCTGGATCTGTTGGCTTCCATGAGAAGCTATCAGATTGTGCAGATGGTTGCAGCAAGAGGAGCAGGAGTGACAAGAGCAACAATGGAATCGATAAGGTTCTGATGTATTGGGCAGAAAAGGGGCCCAATACACAAAAATAGGTGGTTGGTCTCCAGTACAGCATGTAACCATCTTTTCCCCTATTACTGTGCTATAGGACATGTACTCAAATAAGATAGGAATTCACTCTGTTTAGAAAGACCTTTCCTCACTTCTCCTCAGGCAGGCTGCACTGCCTCAGCATAGCTCTGTTGGAGGCTTCCCAAGTTCTCCTGGACATAGGGCCAGAAAGTGTGTGGAATACTTGGTGCTCGTTTCAGGTATTGTGGAAATCAATCTGAGGCACAAATCACACTTTGAGTATATCTTCTTGGTTTCCAGATGGGATGTCTTAATTTCATGTTAAGCATTTCGGCAACTATTGGATTAGTAAATGTTCCATCAGCCTGGGCACTGAAGGAAAGTAGAGGAAAACATGAGTAATGGTTATCATTCTCCTCTGTACAAGACAGGGTTTGAGAGAAGAGCAGGGCAGCGCCCAGTGCTGTCCTTCATGGTTCTGGGAGGACCTCTGTGGTTGGTTTTCTCTGAACAAATTGATGAGAATCTGTACTGCTGTCCTAAGTTGAGACCTAGCCTTGAGGTCAGGAAGATACTGCATCTTTGGGACAAAGCGGAGCCCAGAGGGTCCTCCTCATCCTTTCTTGTTGCTGTATTAGGAGTCTGTAAAAATATATCTATTAAGCTTGATCACAACCACAGCAGGCAAGGGAAAATAACTGATTTTAAACTTCAGAGGATTTTTATTCATCTTTCCAAGTAGTCAGGGAAAGTTAATATTCAGATTAAAGTTTTTTTCTTGAGATACTGAAAATTTTTATATAATACTTTAAAATTTATTTTCCTTCATTTTTTTCTTTTTCATTTTTTGGGTACTAAATAAAATTTTTAAATGTTAATGCACTCCATTACTACCTTCCTGATTCATGGACTAACATTATCATGTGACTCTGCTCTTTTTTACTTCTCTTCCCTACCTCTAAAGTCCATAAAAGTTGTATAATATTTAGCCAATTATCAAAGGAAGAAAAAACATACATAATTTTCACAGGCGAAAGAACATTTTATACCAGGAGTGGAAAGAAGAGAATAAGATTATAGGACAGTCCCATGTGGATGTCCTAAAATATGATGGTAAAGGGAAGCTTTCCCAATGTTCAGACTAATGATAGTTCAACTAGATGGCTAGAGAAGATGTGCGAAATGGCCTCATTATAATAACAAGAGACGTACCCACCCAGATCACTCAGGAAATTCCAATGGTCCTAGAAGCTCTGTGCCACCTGGCACAAAGACCGAATTTCTATATATTTCTTATTGTATCAGTAGGGATTCTAGATAAAATGATACCATGTCTATGAATAGATAGATCTAGAGTTAAATCTCAGCATGAAATCTTAGTAGTGTGGTAATTGCCTAAACTTTATGAAATTAATAATATTTCATTTGTAGATTTGTTATAAATATTAGGAAAAATGTAAAACACTTCACACAGATTAGTCATCTCCAAAGGCAATTACTAAAAACAATTAACAAAATAACAATGAACATACATAACTATACACACAATTAACAATATGACAATTGGCATATATATTACATATATAACACTATAAATAACAAAACAATAAGATTATTAACAAAAAATTAAAACAAAATACTTTCTCTTTGCCATGGTCTGAAAATGATGAATGAGCACATTCATATCAGATTGTCACCTACCTTAAATTCAAGCAATATTGGAATAGAAACTACATCCCAAGTATCCTCCCTCCCGCAATCAATCTTGATATTTTTAATTTTGTTCTTACTTCTCACAAGTTACTTGCATCTCTATTATGCCCCAATGACCCTGCAAAACCACAGCAAACTTCTAATGCAATGTGCCTGAGAGCCTTCTTCACATCTTTGTTCCTGAGTGTGTAAATCAGGGGGTTCAGCATCGGGGTGACAACAGTATAGAAGAGGGCTATGAACTTGCCCTGTTCGTGAGAGTTGCTCTTGGCTGGCTGGAGATACATAAAGATGATGCTCCCATAAAACAGAGCCACAACTGCCACATGGGAAGAGCAGGTGTTGAAAGCTTTTTTCCGTCCTTCTGCTGACCTGATCTTCATTACAGCCCAGGCAATGTGGCCATACGAGACCAGGATGAGACCCAGAGGCAAGACAACAAAGATAAAGCTGGCCACATACATCTCCACCTCATTGAGGCTGGTGTTCACACAAGCCAGTTGCATAATGAGGGGCATCTCACAGAAGAAGTGGTCAATGTGATTGTTCCCACATAGTGGAAGGAGCATAGTGAGTGTGGAGCCCACTATGCTTGTAGTCAGACCCCCAAGCCATGAAGCAAAGGCCAAGCTGAGGCAAAGCTGTGGATGCATGATGACAGTGTAATGTAGTGGCCTACAGACGGCGGCATAGCGATCGTAGGACATGACTGCCAGGAGGACACATTCAGTCGCCCCCAGCCAGTGAGAGATATAGAACTGGACCATGCATCCTCCGTAGCTTATGGTTTTCTGTGGTCCCCAGAGGTTGACCAGAAGTTGTGGGACAATGCTTGTTGTAAAGCTAATGTCCAGGAAGGAGAGGTTGGCAAGGAAAAAATACATAGGAGTGTGGAGGTGCACGTCCATGCAGGAAACCAGAATGATGATTCCATTGCCCAAAATAGACACCACATAAAACCCTAAGACAATGACGAAGAGGATGGGCTCTAGTGAGGGTCTTGAAGAGAAGCCCAGGAGTACAAAGACTTCTGGAGAACTTGCATTGACTCTTCCCATCGTCAAGTGCAGCCAGAAGTGAGATTAAAGGAACACCTGCAGTGAGTTTGGGGGACACAGGATATGAGGTATCAAATGATTCTATCAGTTAGCAAACTGTAGATGTAATTTTACCCACTGTTCTTGAAAACATCTACTGTGAATGAAGGCCAGTTTGGAAAGACATGAAAATATGCACAGCCTAGGGGAAAATGGACATTGATACAAAAATCTTTGCCTTGATTGTTTTATTGAAATATTGATTATTTGGAGTCAACCTGCATGTTTAGTGATGAGGTTTTTCTTGGGTAACAGATAGCATTTCATGTAACAAAATACTGCAGAGGCATTAAAATTGTTCTCTGGGCTATTCCATCTCTCAGTTAATGGCCAAATGAAATCCATCATGACATTTCTCTTTCTCCTAAATTCCATAATCAACAAACTTTTGCTTTATCATTAAATTCAGGTTTTCATCCTTCTTACAGCCTTGCTGCTACAGCCCTGGACTATGCTGCCATTATTTATCACCTGAATTATTAATCTAGTATCCAAACTTGTCTTCCTGCTTTTCCAATAGTTCCCTTAAGAGTATTCTCAACACAGAGGCCAGAAGATTATGTTAAGATACAATGTGATCATATGTCTCAACTGCTTAACACCCCCATTGTCTCTGAGCAAAGCTTCCAGTGCCTTTCTCCCGAGACATCCATCTACAGACTTGATTTCCCACCTTCTTCAGGTTGTTTTCCAAAAGGCATCTTCCATTGAAGCAAATGTGTGATATTTTTCAAGTTTTTATTGAAATTTCAGTCAATTAACCTGTAGTGTAATATTAGTTTTAGGCGTACAAGATAGTGGTTCAACCCTTCTGTACAATGAAGCAAAGGTGTAATTTAATATTAAAAACCCTCCCAGCTCCCTTCTCTTCCTTTCTTATGTTAATTTTATTTGTATTACTTATCACTATAGAACAAATATGCTATTCTAATTTATTATGTTTGTACTGTCTCACTCTGCTACAGTATAAATTCCATGGACTCATGACTGTATTTACTTTGCTTCTGGGTTCCCAGGGCCTTGCCCAGTGTCTGGCTCACAAAAATCCCTTAATCGGTAGTCACTGAGTGAGCAGTTGTGAAACAGGTCATTAGGATATATTTATGATCATGACAGAGGAAGTTCCAGATTGATGTAAAGAATCCTCAGTGTAGTCTCACAGCAGTGTTTTTAGGAAAGAATCCTTGACCCAGATTATTCCCTCATCTTACACAGGTGGAAGAGAATAAACCATGACTTAGCAGGGAAAATGTGGCAAGCCAATAATCTACATACAGAAAAAATGGATAATTTCAGTCTGCCTCAGATGTCCCTGAAAAGTTCTTAGGTCCTTCTTTTACAAAAACATTAGTGTTTTTCTTCCTTATCTTTTAAAAAGAAGAATAAATTTATTATAATTAGAATCCATTCAAGTGAGAAGAACAGAGAAGCTATAAACTCAATTGTCATCCCTTTTACAATCCCAAGGGGTGAAACTTATTCATCTCTAAAACTGGAAGTTAGCCAAGGAAAATAAACTTGAACACATGTGTTCATTCACATATTTTAAAAATACATACACATTTTCAGCCATGCATATGTAAAAATGGAGCTCAAAGAGCCTCAGGCATTTGCCAAAATATATGAGCAGAAGCTGTGCCAATATGATGTCACTGAGCCACATGCTGAGACAAGTGTCTGATCGCATGTAGCAGATCAATACAGCACCGGTGCTCTGAAGAAGCATCCGGAAGATGGCTCCGGATGTCCTTCCAATTGGGGAAACATTGAGAGCTGTGAGAACATGGATCGCTTCAGAATATGGATGTGAGAGAGGAGAAGTGAAGGAGGATAAATGTGTGCAGCTGAACCATGATACAATAGAGCGATTGTCCCATACAGAGAGTCATCTTGGATGAGCATGGGGACATACAAAAGTAAGGGGCAAAACTGAAAACTACACTGCTGCCTGTGGATATTAGCTTCCCCTCTGTGGGGATAGGGGAGGTACATGGGCTCACATATGAAGAACATGTATGAACAACATCAGAGATGGATGGTGGCTATAAGGTCAGTCATGACGTAGCAGTTCAGTAGAATTTTTGAGGAAGTAGAGACCTTACAGTGACCTGATCTATTTCTAAAGCTGTGCGGTGGTTTACCCAGAGTCCCAGAGCTGCTCAGTGCTAGTACTGCCGCCACACACCAGAGACTTCCAAATTCTTAGTACAAATATAGAATTCCCAGTAAAGCAGGAGGTTTCCTCGTTCAGAGATTCACCAAAAACTGTCACAATAAATAATCATTTTTGAAAACGCAATCATCTCCCCAAGTCCTGCAACATTATGACAATGAAAGGTAGCATAGCAACAGTTATGAAAATGTTTTGAGTTCAAGTTTGAGTCAATTATGCAGTGACAAACTCTACTCCTGGATGTAGGTACCTTGCTAAAATACCAAAGACCTCAGGAAGATCAAGTCAGATAATTGAAATCGATCAGTGTTCATCAACCTTAACTGAAATTGACAGAAACTCTGTGATCGCTGTTCATCTTAAACACCATAAACAAACAAACCCACAAACATCACTTACTGATGGTGATCTAGCAGCAGCATCTCCCTGTATAGAGAGTGGAAATGTTGTACAACGGGGAGTATTTTACTTCAGAGGTGGACAAGATTCATAAAATGCAGTGGATGTGGCATTAAAGAGTAGGAAAGTAGCCATGGGAGTTGAGAAGCCCCCAAATATTGTAAATCTCCAATTCATTGATGGCAGACATATTAGATTCTATTTAAATGCATGTCTGAAGAACACATTCTTGAGTTTTAAAATCAGAATAGATTGAAGTTAGAAATGCTTTTTTCCCCTATGAAAACTGTTAGCAAAAGGAATGAGGATGGCTCACAGTGTTTCCAGAATGAGAACTACATGCTGACCCTCAAAGGACCAAGTGTGTCATAAGACCTGTATAATCATGAGACATTCATTTTATCCTCTGGAGCACTGCGGAGGGAGCCAGAGGGTGACGTACATGTCAGGGGAGTGAAACTGGGAGGAAAGAAGCTTTGGGGATTATTTTCCCCTACTGAATAATTATAATTTCATTGTAAGCAAGATAGTTGATTACTTTTATGAATAAAAGATTATTTTAAGTTTTTATACTGCCAAACATTATTTACAAGAACATGAGAATAAAGTCTCTCTACACAAAGATTTATCATGCAGCGGAGGAGAAAATCTGAAATATTTTCTCATTATAGTAATTTTGGTACATGCTGCTATAGATTTTCTTTAAAATTTAATTGTATGATTATTGGGCACACCACAGCAATGAACTAACATCTTTTCTTTAAATTATTGTATTAAAATGCATACAACATGCAAATTTAGTGTCATAATTTCTGAAGTATATAAATCCGTGAAATTTGTTTCATCCACAAAAGTAGTGCAACTATCACAAACATCTAGTTCCAGAACTTTTTCATCCCCCCGATGTCACTCTGCATTTGTTTTCTTTCTCTACCCTTTGGCAAACACTACTCTGCTTTCTGTCTTTAAGGATTTGCCTACTTTGGATATTTCACATAAATGAAATCATACGTTTTGTGGCCTTTTGTGTTTGGATTCTTTCACTTAGCGTAATGTTTGTAAGGTTGATGCACATTGTAGCATATATAAGTATTTCATTTGTTCTTATAGCTGAATGAATATTCTATTGTGTGACTTCACCATTATATGTACCTATTTATCTGCTGATGGACATTGGCTGTATTTGTTGATGGATGTTTTGGCTGTTTCTACCTCTGGGTATTGTGAGTAGAGCTTCCATGAATATTTCTCTACAAATTTTGTTCGAATGTCTGTTTTCAGTTATTTCCAGTGTACAGTTATGACAACTCTGTGTTTAACTTATTGGAAAATGGCCAAATTTTTTTACGGTGACTGCACCATTTATATTCTTACAAGTAATGCACTGTATGTTCCAATTTCTCCACATTTTTGCTGATACTTTTAATTTTCCACTTAAACATTTTTTGTAATAATCTTGTGGGTGTGAAATCATATTTCATTGTGGTTTTTATTTCCATTCCCTGAAGATTGATGATATTGTGCATCTATTTATGTATTTTTGGTCACTTTATCTTTTTGGAACTTTGTCCACTTTTAGCTGCATTACTTGCATCTTTTTGTTATTAAGACAAAAGTTCTTTATCTATTCTGATTATATCCCATAGATGACATGTCATCTGTGTGCTGCTTTTTAATTTTTTTACATTTTTATTTTTGATAAAGATTTTTTTGTCCTATCTATTTTTACTTTTGCTTCTTATGTTTAAGGTGTCGTATTTAGGAAGCCATTGACAAATCAAGTCATGAAGTGGTTATTCTGTATTTTCTCTTAAGAGTTTTATAGTTTTAGTTTTGTTTTTTTGTTTTTTTTTAAAGGGTTTTCCTCAAGCCCCTGCAAACTCGACTCTGCCGCAGCAGCTGAGACCGCGCTCCCGCCTGCAGAGAACCGCTGCGCTCCGGCTGTCGGTGTGTCGGCGATGTGAGCCCGCGGCCTGCGCTCCCGAGAGTCCCCGGCGGGGCGGGTCCCGGGGCCGCGCCCCTAACCGCCCCGCGCGCCCGACCTAGTTTTAGTTTTTATAATTAGGTCCTTTATCCGTATTTATTTGTTTATGTATTTATGTATTTATTGATTATTCATGTTTAAATATGGCATAAGATAGGGGTTCAACTTCATTCTTTAAACAGATATTTATCCAGTGTTCCAGCACTATTTGTTGAAGAAACTGTTTCCCCATTAAATGGTCTTGGCACCTTAATCTAAAATCAACTGCCATAGATCTATGAGTTTATTTCTATACCACTGATCTACATGTATATAGTTATGTAAGCAATACACTTTTGATTCCTATAACTCTGTAATGAGTTTTGAAATTTGAAAATGTGAAGTCTCCAAATTTGTTATTTTTTTCCAATGTTGTTTTGGCTATTCTGGGTTCCTTATTATTCAATATGAATTTGAGAATTGGCGTTTCTATTTTTTCAGCAATGACAAGAGAAAGCATTGGGATTTTGATAGGTATTGCATTAAATCCATAGACCACTCTGGGGAATATTGCCATTTTAGTGATATTAGGTCTTCCCATTCATAGACATGGATGACTTTCTATGTTTATGTCTTCAATTCTTTTCATTAACAGTTTGTTGTTTTAAGTCTTAAATATACTTAAATTTGTTCTTAAACTTTTTTTCTCCCATGATATTGTACATAGAATTATTCTGCTAATTTCCTTTTGGGATTGTTTATTGATAATGCACACAAATACAACAGCATTTTGTATCTGATCAGGTACCTTCCAACCTTAATGAACTCATTTATTACCTCTAACAGTTCTGTGGATTCTTCAGCATTGTACACATTAAAAATCATGCCATTTGTGAGTAGAGATAATTTTATTTCTCAATTTTCATTTTAGAAGTCTTTTATCTCTTTTTCTTGCCTAAATACTTTGGCTAGAACTTCATTCCAATGTTGAATAGAGATGATAAAGTGGACATCATTGACTTGTTCCTGAATTTAGGGGATAATCTTAGTTTTGCACAATCAAGTATGATGCTAGCTATGGGTTTTTATTTTTTATTTTATTTAAAATTTTATTTCTTTTTGAGAGAGAGTGAACAGAGGAGGGGCAAGTGAGGGGAAAGAGGACCTGAATCAGACTCAGTGCCGACAGCAGTGAGCCAGGTGTGGGGCTTGAACTCATGAACTATGAGATCATGACCTGAGGTGACATATGCTTAACCAACTGAGCCACACAGGTGCCCTAAGCTGTGAGTGTTTAAAGACATATTACCTTATTATGTTGAAGAAGTTTCCTTCTTAAATCACATGAATTGATTTTTATATGTTCAATCAAATTTGCATTTCTGTAATAAATCTCACTTCACATATAATATGTTTTTAGTATGCTCTGCAGGATTTAGTTTGTTATTTTCTTTAAAGATTTTTGTATCTGTATTCATAAAGTACATTGTTCTGTAATTCTCTTTTCTACAATGTCTTTAACTGACAACAATACACTTTTACATATATTATGGAATAACTTCACTTGATAGTAATTCTTATTCCTCTAACACTTGCCTTTAATTGCGCCATGATTAATTTACCCCTCAATTTGCGTACATATTTAGGTGAACATATTTACTAAGAATTTGGCCTTTGAAATTTGTCAAGACTAAGTTTGCACATTGAACTTCAACTTACTAGTTCTGGCTATTATTCTAGCCACTTAAATTTACTTGTCTTCCATTTTTTTGATACATATATTAAAAAATTTGCAGAATATCAACTAATTTTTAAACTCTATGAAAGCAAGGCCTTTGTTTACCCTGGTCATTATGACATTGTACGTATCCCAATATATGTCTTGACATATACATCCAATATGAGTATATAATGTTTTTGATGTTTTGATATAACACAGGAATATAGTCATTGGAATATGTAATTGACAAATTTACTCCAATATATATCATTTTACACCAAAAATAATTTTGTCTTGTTGTACCCAGATTTTAATATCGCCCCCAAAAACCAGAGACCGCCAAGGAGGCCGAATCATGCATGCAAAAGCAAAGGGCTTTATTACGAATTTAGGCCTGGCCAGCCTAAACTCGGGCTCACAAACTTCAACAACACCCTGGATCCAGGTGGAGTGAGCCCTGAGCATGGGGGGTGGGGCAGGGCCTTTTATGAGTTTGGGAAGGGGGAGTTACAGGAAATTGTGAAACAGGTACAGGGGTCCAATCATTATAGCATCACATCATTGACAGTAGCTTTAACCAATTACAGAGTGGACCCAGGACCCTCATGTAGGGCGTGACTAGGACCCTCATGTAGGGTGTGACTAGTCTTAACCTTCATCTTTAGGCCCGCCGCCAGAAATGTTAATGGTGTTAGCTGGCCTTCAAGGTCAGAGGGGAAACCTGAATCAGACCTGAATCCTTACATTCTTACTTTTGCATTATCCCTGAGTTATACAGATTACTCCCAATTTATTTCTGGAAAGACCTATTGTGAATGGCACCTTAAAAATGGGGCACCTGGGACTTTGAGTGGGCTTGCTCAACGTCACATGGGTATTAAAGTGTGAACTTCTAAGGGGCATTTCTTTTATATTTCATACACTTCTTCAATGATCTCACCTAGTGTAATCATTTCAAATACTAACTAAATCCTGAAGACTTTCCAAATTATATCATGGCCAGCACTTCTACGCCAAACTTCAGATTTATATAGCAAACTGCCTATATTGAATGTTCATTTTGATGGTGTTATGGAATGAGTTATGTCCCCCATTATTTGTTAAAATCCTAATCTTCAATGTAAGTCTGCTCTACAATGAAAGAAATGCACTTTTAATTTTTCTTTCTTTGTGTTTGTGTTCTTGAGTAAATTTGTGTGTGTAACAAACTGTGATGGGAACATATGTATTAGTTTGTTAATGTTGATATAACAAAATTTAAAAAATCAGTAGCTAAAGCAACAGGAATTTACTTCTCACTGTCCTGGAGGATACGGTTCTGTAAAGATCAAGGTTCCATCAGGGTTGGTTTCTCCTGAGACACCTCTCCTTGCCTTACAGATGGTAACACCTCTTGTGTCTTCACATGCTTCCCCTCCCCCTGTGGTGGATTCCTGTGTCCGAATCTCTTCTATGACACCAGTCATTTTGGATTACTACCCACTCTATTGGCCTCCTTTCAAGTTAATTACTGCTTTAAGGATCCCATATTAAAACATTAATTCTAAGGTACTGGAATTAAGTCATCAAAATATGAATGGGGGGACATAATTCAGTCCATAGCACTGTGATTTTTCAATTCTAAAAGTTCAGAACAATGGTCAATGCCTTAAGAGGGCAAAGCTCACTGTTTTCTGTTTTACTGATACATGATTGACAACTGTTGTATATATTTAAGGTGTGCACAGCAACATTTTTACCTATGTATGCATTGCAAAATCATGCCCCTAATTAAGATAATTAAACTACCCTCACCACACATTTATACCTTTTTTCCCTCTCTGTGTGGTGAGAACACACTTATTATTTTACCACATTTCTTTTTTGTTCCAGAGAGAGAGAGAGACAGAGAGACAGAGACAGAGAGAGAGCATGAGCAGGGGATAAAGGCAGAGGAAGAGAGAGAGACTATTAAGCAGCCTCCACACTCAGCACAAAGCCCAACATGGGGCTTGATCTCATGAACATGGGATCATGACTTGAGCGGAAATCAAGACTTAGATGCTCAACCAACTGAGCTACTCAGGCGCCCCTTTTAGCACATTTCAACTATATAACACAGGACTGTAAACTACAGTTACTGTGTTGTATATCACATCCCCAGAACTTATGAATCCTATAGCTGAAAGCCTATACCCTCATATCAGTTAGCTTTGACAAGTTCTAAAACTCTTATTTAAGTAAGCAATGCAGAAACAATGTCACAAATGGCACCTCTCAGGCTAGCCTGTCAGCTCCTACATCGACAATTTGAGAAGACAAATTTTACTAAGATGCATGATATCTCTGTGCACAGCTGCACACAGTCAAGGGCACATATACACACAAATACACATGCTATCATTGCCGACGACCTTTGCTGAAATGCAGTTTAGCATCTGAGTATCATTCAGTTTACTTACAGAAATACTAAGTAGGTTTTCCAATACCACAGATATCACCAGAGCAACTTGGTGGTTTGGGAAAAACAAAAGCAGAACATTACTTGACTTGGTTATTATTTTTTTATTGTTGCTTTGCTTCACTGATCAGGATATATGGAATTAATTGAGGTTTGAACTAAGAATGCCGAGGAACATCCATACTGTTTTCCACAGTAGCTGTATCCATTAACTGTCCTACTAACAATGCAGTCCTTTTTCTTCATTCCTCACTGGCTTTTGTTATCTCTAGTCTTTTGGAAAATAAAGATTCCAGCAGGTTGAAATGATATATAATAGTTTTTATTTGTAATTCCTGATGACGAGTGGTGTTAAGCCCCTTTTTATTTTATTCCCATATTCATTGTAGCATTATTCACAATAGCCAAAATATGGAAATAGCTTGTCTGTTGGATAAAGAAAACATGGTACAAATATACAGTGAAATATTAGCCATAAAAAATTAAATCCTGCCATTTGAAACAATATGAGTGAAACTGGAAGGTGTTATGCTAAGTGAAATAAGTCATACAGAGAGAAAAACATACTGTATAATGTCATCTACATGTGGAAATGGAAAAAGGAAGAAAGAAAGGAAAGAAAGAATGATGGAAAGAAAGAAGAAAGAAAGAAAGAAAGAAAGAGAGAAGGAAAGAAAGAAAGAAAAAAGAAGCAGAGAATAGAATGATGGTTGTTAGCAGTTATGGAAATGGGCAAATTAGGAGATATTACTCAAAGGGTACAAATTTTTAGTTATTGGATAATTAAGTTTTGAGGATCCAATGAACAGCATGGTGAATATTGTTTTGTTGTTGTTGCTGCTGTTGTTTTTGGTTTCAGGAGTAGATTTCAGTGATTCATCACTTACATATAACACCCAGTGGTCATCACAACAAGTGCCTTCCTTCACAACCATCACCCATTTAGCCCATCTCCCACCCACTTTCCCTCCAGCAACCCCTGGTTTGTTCTCTATAGTTAAGGTATATACAATGGAGTATTACATGGCAATGAGAAATAATGAAATCTGGCCATTTGTAGGAAAGTGGATGGACCTTGAGGGTGTCATGCTAAGCGAAATAAGTCAGGTGGAGAAGGACAGATACCATATGTTTGCCCTCATAGGTCTAACAGGAGAGCAGGAGAAACCTAATGGAGGACCAGGGGGAGGGGAAGAGGGAAAAGAGTTGGGGAGAGAGAGGGATGCAAAACTTGAGAGACTATTGAATACTGAAAACGAACTGTGGGTTGAAGGAAGAGGGGGAGGGGGGAAAAGAGGTGGTGGTGATGGAGGTGGGCACTTGTGGGGAAGAGCACTGGGTGTTGTATGGAACCCAATTTGACAATAAACTATTTTTTTAAAGTCTCTTTTATGGTTTACCTTGCTCTCTCCTTTTTTTTTCTTTCTGCCATGTTCATCTGTTTTGTTTCTTAAATTCCACTATAATTGAAATCATATAGTATTTGTCTTTCTCTGACTGACTTATTTCTCTTAGCATAATACAGTCTAGCACCATCCATGTCATTAATTGCAAATGGCAAGATTTTATTCTTTCCGATGGCGGAAAATATTCCTGTTTGTATGTGTATGTATATATATTATATACCTATGTGTATATACAGGTTGAAGTCCAGAATCGTGATGCCTCCATCTTTGCTTTTCTTTTTCAAGTTTGCTTTGACTATCCAGGGTCTTTTGTGGTACCATAGATTTGTTCTAGCTCTGTGAAAAATGCTATTAGTATTTTGATAGGGATTTCATTAAAAGTGTAGATTACTTTGGGTAGTATAGACTTTAAAATATTTGTATATCGATTCAAGATGTATTACAAAGCTGTGATCATTAAGACAGTATGGCACAAAACTGACACCCAGATCAGTTTAACAGAATAAAGAACCCAGAAATGGACTCGCAAATATAAGGCCAACTAATCTTTGACGAAGCAAGAAAGAATATCCAGTGGAATAAAGACAGTCTCTTCAGAAAATGTGCAGGAAGACTGGACAGTAATATGAAGAAAAATAAACCTGGACCACTTTTTTACACCATGGACAAAAATAAACTCAAAATGGATGAAAGACCTAAACGTAAGCAGGAGGCCATCAAAATCTTCATGGAGAAATCAAGCAAAAACCTCTCTGACCTCGGCTTTAGCAACTTCTTACTCAAAACATCTCCAGAGGCAAGGGGAACAAAAGCAAAAATGAACTATTGGGATTTCATCAAAATAAAGCTTCTGCACAACGAAGGAAACAATCAACAAAACTAAAAAGCAACCGACAGAATGGGGGAAGATATTTGTAAATGACATATCAGATAAAGGGTTAGTATCCAAAGTCTATAAAGAACCTATCAAACTCAAAACCCAAAAAAAAAAATAATCCAGTGAAGAAATGGGCAAAAGACATGAATAGACACTTTCAAAAAAGACATCCATATGGCAAATAGACACACCATAAAATGCTCAACATCACTCATCATCAGGGAAATACAAACTAAAATCACAATGAGATACCAGCTTACTCCAGTCAGAATGGCTAAAGTTAACAACACAGGCAATGACAGATGTTGGCGAGGATGTGGAGAAAGAGGATCTCTTTTGCACTGCTGGTTGGAATGTAAAATGGTGCAGCCACTCTGGAAAACAGTTTGTGGAGTTTCCTCAAAAAATTAAACCTACAACTACACTATGACTGAGCAATTGCACTACTAGGTATTTATCCAAGGGATACAGGTGTGCTGTTTCAAAGGGGCACATGTATCCCAATGTTTATAGCAGCACTATTGACAATAGCCAAAGTAAGGAAAGAGCCCAAATGTCCATCAATTGATGAGTGCATAAAGAAGATGTGGTATATATATACAATGGAGTATTAGTTGGTGATCAAAAAGAATGAAATCTTTCCATTTGTAACTATGTGGGTGGAACTAGACTGTATTATGCTAAGCGAAATTAGTCAGCCAGAGAAAGACAAGTATCATATGACTTCATTCATATGAAGAGTTTAAGATATAAAACAGATGAACATGAGGAAAGGGAAGAAAAAATAATTTAAAAATGGCACGGGGCACAAAATATAAAAGGCCATTAAATATGGAGAACAAACAGAGGATTCCTGGAGGGGTTGTGGGAGAGGGGAATGGGCTAAATGGGTTAGGGGCATTAAGGAATCTTCTCCTGAAATCATTGTTGCACTATGTGGTAACTAACTTGGATGTCAATTTAAAAAACTATTTATTATTAATATGTAAATCATAATATAATTACCTATAATGAAAAAAATATATACAATTAAAAAATATTTTTATCTCCAGTCCATAAGCATGGAATGATTTTCCATTTCTTTATTTCATTTAACTTAAGTTTATAAGTGTTTTATAGATTTCAGAATACAGATCTTTAACTTCACTGGCTAGGTTTATTCCTGGGTATTTTAAGGTTTTTGGTTGTGTGTGTGTTTCTTTGTGTTGAGAAACTCAGTTGTGTCTTCTGCTCTTGAGAGTAGTGACTTTACGAAGAGGTCCTGTCATGCCCTGCAGTGCGTTGTCACCTGCTCACTGGAACCAGCCTTTTCAGGAGAGTGTCCTTTCTGTGCTGCTTACACCCTGTTGTCGTGTCTGAGTCACTTTTCTTCTGAATGTGGTCATCCGCACTGAATCGCTGACTTCTGTGGGACTTGCTAGCTCTCCGTTGTGTTATAAAACCCAGCCAGACCATCTCGAAGGACGCATGCCTGCCAGGGAACTTGGGAGTAGCATGTGGTCTTAGCAAAATTTGTATTTAGCCACTAGTGCTTCCCCTGAAGCACTACAGCAACTGGGGTCTACACGGGGGGCAGCGGGCATGTGTGAGGCTGAGCTCAGTGTGCCATGATAGGTGGGCATGACTGGGCCTGGTTTGTGATGTGGCTAGGCACATGGGCATTTGGAGATTTAACAAAACATGACATGAGACCTGGACTCAGGATACAAGTGTCTGTGCAACCAGACCTTCCCACAGGTGGCTCTGGGTGTATGCTGGTGGGCAGGGGGGAGAAATGACATCTGCCAGCTCCCTACTTTTTAAGGAAATTCTCCAAAATGCTCTGGAAGCAGTATCAACAGATCTGTCTCTCATTAGTGCCCAGCATTGAGTTTTTTATACTGCCTCTCTGCACAGGTTGCTGTATCTTTTTTTTTTAAATTTTTTTATATCTTTATTTTATTTTGAGAGACAGAGACAGAAAGTGAGTGGGGGAGGGTCAGAGAGAGAGGAAGAGACAGAATTTGAAGCAGGCTCCAGGCTCTGAGCTGTCAGCACAGAGCCCAAAGTGGGGCTCGTACCCACGGACTGTGAGATCATGACCTAAGCCAAAGTTGGACGCTTCACCAACTGAGCCACTAAGACACCCCCACAGGTTGCTGTATCCTAAAGAGTTGTGATCTAGATATTACTTGCTTTCCTCGATTGTCCAGTGCTGAGTCAGTTGACTTTTAATGCTCCAGGTTCCATGTCCCACTGGTTTTAAAAACTCACAAATCTATCCCCTTTGGATGTTAAAGATAAGTATTGTGTAGATTAGACTTCCCCATGTGAGTTCCCTGGTGAGGCCCTTTCTCTGTGCTCTCAGCATGCACAGCTCCCGCCGTCCCTCCTACATGCAACCTCTCTTTGGCTATCTGACCTTTCTAACCTTTCCAGAATATATATTTTTAAGATTTATTTTTTAAAGTTTATTTATTGTGAGAGAGAGAGAGAGCAAAAGTGGGACAGGGCAGAAAGAGAGAGGAGAGAGGTCCCAAGCAGGCTCTGCACTATGCAGAGCTCTACATGGGCTTGATCTCAGGAACTGTGAGATCAGGACCTGAACCTAAGTTGAGCTGAACACTAAGCAATTAAGTCAGCCAGGTGCCCATGGGTCTTTCAGATTCCAAATCTCTGTATTTAGCTGTGGGGCTTGTTGGGCCAGTCTTGGGGTCCTGCTCTGGTTTATTGACTTCGATGTGGATGATATCTAGTTGAAAACATGGGACACACTGTGGTCAAGGTCCTCCTGCTTTGCCATCTTCCCAAGCTCTCCTCATCATGTTGTATACTTTAAATAAGTACAATTTTTTTAAACAATTCTAACTAACTAACTAACTAACTAATTTACTTACTTACTTACTAACTAACTAAATATAGTTTTTAAAAAAGGTGAGAATGCTGATCTCTGGTCCAGGGAGAGGTATGGGGACTCCACATTCTACAGCTAGCTCTGTGTCATTCTTACCAAGAACCTTTTCACCAACATATATTCCAATAAAGCACCGCCCATGAGCATCACCACAGGCATGATATGCTTCAAGAACTCAGACGCTTTACTGTCAGGGACTGTAGATCCACTATCCAGAATAAAAGTTTCAGTTAACATCTTTAATAACTCTCTATGGGCTTGTTTCATTTTCTCCAGGATAAGGCAGAGCTCAGTTCTCCATCTGCTTGAGCTCCATTTTCTGTGACTTATTATAATAAATCTAGGGACCCATGCGGAGGGCAATTGTGATAATAATCTATTCTTTCAGGTATTTTCATATTGTTTCGTTTCTTTTTCTTTTTTAAATTGAAATATTATTGACATATAATATCCAATCAATTTCAACTATACATCATAGCTATTCGACATTTCTATATGTTATGAAACAATCCCCACAATGAGTCCAGGTACCATCTGTCACCATACAAAGTTATTAAATTATTATTGACTTTATTCCCTATATTGTACTTTACATCCATAAGACTTATTAATTTTATACCTGAAAATTTATACTTCTTCTGATCCAAAGTCAGACGCCTTATCCATTAGGCCACGCGGTCGCTGTACATTGAAAATTTATACTTCTTAACCCCTTCACCTGTTTTACCCACTGCCAGCACCTCCCATCTCTGATAACCAGCTAATATTGTCCCCTATATCTAGGAGTCAGTTTCTGTTTTGTTTGGTTATTCCTCCTTTAGATTTCACATATAACTTAAATCATATTTGTCTTTGTCTTCCTTACTCCATTTAACATTTAGCACAATACTCTCAAGGTCCATTCACATCTTTACCCATTCATCTGTCAATGGGCTTTAGGTTGTTTCCATTATCTTGGATATTGTAAGTAATAATGCAAGGAACATAGGGGTTCAAATTGATGTTTTCACTTTCTTTGGGTGAAAACCTAGAACTGGAATTGTTGGATCATATGGTAGTTCTGTTTTGAAGTTTTTGAGAAACCTCCATACCACGCCAATTTATAGTCTTACCAAGAGTGTATGAAGGTTCCCTTTTCTCCACATCCTCACCAATTCTTGTTATTTTTGTCTTTATAATAATAGCCAAACTGACAGATGTGAGGTAATATCTCATTGTGGTTTTGATTTGGTTTTCCTGATGCTAGTGAGGTTGAATATGTTCTCATGAACCTGTCAACTATTGGTATATCTGTTTTAGAAAAATGTCTATGCAAGTCTGCTCACTTTTAAAATTGGGTTGTTTGTTTTTTGACATTAAATTGTGTAAGTTCTTTATATTTTTTGGATTTAACACTTTGTCAAAAGTATGATTTGCAAATATCTTCTCCCATCCTGTGGGTTGCTTTTTCATTTTATTTAATGATTTCCTTCACTGTGCAAAAGCTGTTTCTTTTAATGTAGTCCCAATAGTTTAATTTTGCTTTTGCTTCCCTTGTCTTAGGAGACATATGTAGAAAAATGTTGCATTGGCCTATTTCAAAGAAATTACTTCCTGTGCCTTCTAGAATTTTTATAGTTTCAGGTCTCACATTTAGGTCTTTAATCCATTCTGAGTTTATTTTCGTGTATGGTTTTTAAAAGTGATTCAGTTGTATTCTTTTTGCAAGCAGCTGTTGTTTTCCCAACACCATTTGCTGAAAAGACTATGTTTTATTCATCGTATATTTTTGCCTCCTTTGTTGTAAATTAATTGACTGTATAATTTCTGGGACCTCTATTCTGTCTCATTGATCTTTGAGTCTAGTTTTTTAAAGATTTTACTTTTAAGTGTAATATTTCATTTTTAAGATTTTATTTTAAGTGGACTATTACTCAGCCATAAAGAGGAAGAAATCATGCCATTTAAGACAACATGGATAGACCTAGTGCATATTCTGCTAAGTGAAAAAATCAAACTGAGAAAGACAAATACTATATGATTTCACTTATATGTGGAATTTTAAAAAAACCCAATGAACAAAATATAAAGTTAGAATCAGACCTAGAAGTACCAAAAAAAAACCCTGATTGTTCCCTGGGAGAATGGGGGAGGGGTGCGTTGGGCAAAAGAGGTGATGGGAGTGGGAGATACAGGCTTCCAGCTGTGGAATGAAGACGTAATGGGCATGAAAGTCACAGAATGAGGGGTATAGTCAATGATACTGTAATAGTGATGTAATGTAGCTACAGTTGTGGTGAGTGTAATGTAATGTACAAAATTGTTGAGTCTATATTGTATACATTAATGTAATTTAACTTTGCATGTCAACTATATCAATTAAAAAATGGTTTTGAAGTGAAAAAAAAATCATATCATGTGACAGGATGGTAGCTAATTAGCATTACAGGTGGTAATCATTTTGTGCTATATGAATATATCAAATCAAGACATTATCTTATACACCTTATACTTATATAGTATTATATGTCAAGTATATCTTAATAAAAAATTAAAGGTATTAACATACTTTAAAAAAGGAAAGAAAATAGGGAGAAGGAAATGCCCAGGCATATGTAATTTAATCATAAAACATAAGTAATTGTCATCAATATAATGTGTATTTCTACAGGAAAGGAAAAATAGAATGTTCAAAACTATTTTGGGGAATATGTAAAAATATTGCATTGACTTTATTATTATTATTATTATATTAATTATTGAGGACATAACAGAAAGACAAAAGAGTTTGTTCTAAGAACATTTTGAATAGAGATTTTTATATTATTTTATGAGTACCAAAATTAACATTACTAAATTACATATAACTTTAACTTTCTACTTACAACAAATCTAAAACCACCTTCTTCTCTATCAGTGATAAGTGCATAATAACATCAATTTCTACAGTTTTACCTCTAATCTTGTTAGAACATAAGCACTAGAAGCTTTAACATTTGCTAATTCTTAGTGTCAAAGGAAAAAAAAAAGAGTGTCAGAGTGCTAAAGACAGCTGAGTTTGTCCATACAACAGACAATATGCCTGGGGAAAAGTGCATTGTGCAATCTGGTAAGAGATTGCTCCTGAGAAGTTATAAGAAGGGTGTTTATAACATGTGTGTTAATGAAAGTTGAACACTTCCATTCCAGACAGACACAGTAAGGCCACAAATTTGTGCAGTTTATCAAACCAAATCGCAACATTCATCACTCAGGCAAATGTTCACAATTAGGTTATGATCCTAAAAAGGGTGGTGGGTAGGACCTCCTCAAATCCTCCAACACTTTGACTTTTGTAGCCTTTGAAGTTTCTGGTTGTTTTTGGGTAGCAACACTGGAGGAAACACAATACTTGGTTGTGATATATTCTAGGCAAGTGGCATCATAATAGGAAAAATTTTTCTTCTACATTTGCAAATGTTTTGGGACCACCAAAGTACATTCCCAACAAATTCCTGATGAGAACCAATGAGGCCAATTATATATTTCTTTTTTTTTAGTTTATTATCAAGTTGGTTTCCATATAACACCCAGTGTTCTTCCCCACAAGTGCCCCTCTCTATGACCATCCCCCCATTACCTCTTCAGCCCTCAGTTTGTTTTCAGTATAATTCTTAAGCACAAAGCAATCATGATCATGATCATCATCAGCCAAGCAATTGTAAGGGAGGAAGAACTTCAGATAAAACTTAGTAAAAGCTTCAGTAAAAACTTGGTTCCTGAGATCTTGTGAATTAAACTGACAACAGACAAATTACCAGGAGACAAAGCATACATATTTATTAATTTTTAGTTTTACATTCATAGGGTATCACAGAAAGGAAGTGAATTTCTAAAGGAGCAGTAAATATGAGAGCTTGTATATCATCTTAACAGTGGAAAGTAAAGAAACAAAAGCACACTTAAAAACTTAATAATTTGTTAGAATAATATAACTCATGTTAAGTACTTTTAACACACACACCCACCCACCCACACACACACCCACACTCACACCCACACACACACACACATACACAGACCAAACGGATATAAGGAAACTACTTTGCAGGTGAAATGTATGCTTATTACCTTGATTGTGATGGTGGTAGTATCATGACTGTGTATATATAGCCAAACTCACCAAATGTGTACATTAATTACTTTCAATTGTTTAATGTTTATTTATTTATTTTGAGAGAGAGAGACAGCATGGGCAGGGGAGGGGTAGAGAGCAAGAGAGAGAGAGAGAGAGAGAGAGAGAGTCCCAAGCAGGCTACTCACCATCAGGTCACAACCTGACAGGGGGCTCCATCCCATGAATCATGAGACAAATAAGATAAGTTCGAGTTGGACACCTAACTGACTGAGCCACCCATGTGCGGCATATATTCTGTTTTTTAATATTCCAATTGTACTTAAATAAAGGGGAAAAAAAGAAAAATGGTCTTTGAGAATCTGTTTAAAGATTTGGAAAGACTTCTGCAGTAGATAATCCCTTTTTAGAATTTTTTAAAATTTTTATTTTTTTAATGTTTATTTTTGAGACAGAGAGCAAGCAGTGTGGGGGCAGAGAGAGAGGGAGACACGGAATCTGAAGCAGCTCCAGGCTCCAAGCTGTCAGCACAGAGCCTGACGTGGGGCTTGAACCCATGAACGGTGAGATCATGACCTGAGCCAAAGTCGGAAGCTTAACTGACTGAACCACCCAAGCGCCACTGAAACTTTTAAAATATGCTTTATATTTTTTTAAATTTTGAGACAGACAGAGACAGTGTGAGGGGAGGGGCAAAGAGAGGGGGAGAGAGCGAATCCCAAGCAGGCTCCATGATGCCAGGACAGAGCCCAATGCTGGGCTCGAACTCACAAAACCATGAGATCGTGACCTGAGCCAAAACCAGAGTCAGATTCTTTACCTACTAAGTCACTTGGGAGTCCCCCTTTTTGGAATTTTTAAAACGGAGTTTTCGCAGAGCAAAGAAACAAATGGATATTAAAATACACATGGAATTGTTTCTGGGTAGTTTTATTTCTGGGCTTAGTGATCCTGGATCACTTAAATGCTTTTATTTTATTTTT
Source organism: Helogale parvula (assembly GCA_004023845.1). Lineage (NCBI taxonomy): Eukaryota > Metazoa > Chordata > Mammalia > Carnivora > Herpestidae > Helogale > Helogale parvula. The sequence goes on along the minus strand of PJEM01012835.1, from coordinate 17,420 downwards.
TCTTATTTGTACTTTCTAGATTTTTCTACACCAAGCATATAATAATTTAATAATAAGAACAATACATGTAATTAAATGCCTGAATTTAAAGGCCCAAACTGGGATGATAGTTCTCTATGAGAGTCACTGGTCAGTATTTTATGTCTTTTTCTGATAAGGAAAACTGAACTTGTTGGTAGATAGAAGACCAAGGTAAGAGACCAAACAGAAAAGCAAGCACGTAAGGGGTGTATTATCAGAGAGAACTACGAAGAGATGTAAGTGGCCTGCATCAGGTGGGCTAGCTGAGGGGCTGGTTGACAGGACTACCATGTCTTCCACATGGGATTAAAGTCTAAACGAAGTTGGAAAGCGTACATGTCTGTTGTGCTTAGTGAGTAGTCACTGCCAAAGTCAGCACAGAATACAGCTCACGGAAACTCACTTCCTTACATCCTATCCATTCTGCAGAAGAACATGAGGTACAGGATGTCCACTGATTAGACATTGGTAGTAGAATTAATGTCTTGTCCTTTTCCAGATGGATTCACTCTAGTGTGGGCAGAAAGGGGAGTAAAAGAGGCTTTCTGTGGAACCACATCTCTATCATTAGTGTCTGTGACCCAACAGGGACCTACATAATTGAGCATTTGTGGATTAATGAATTTACTTGTAAGTAATCAAAACAGGAGAAAGACTGATTTATTGTAGTGGTTCTCAATTTTTTTGTTGTTTGTTTAATTAGGCTCCACAGGGCATGGAGCCCAGTGTGGGACTTGAACTCAAGACCCTGAGATCAAGACCTGAACTGACATCAAGAGCTGGACACTTAATTGACTAAGCTACCCAGGAATCCCTGAGAATTTGTATTTCTAATAACTTCAGGTGATGCTGATGCTGTTGGTCTGGGACAACACTTGGAGTAGCTAGACACAGGGCAGTCTAGCGACTCGAAGGAACGGCCAGAGTGACATGACCAGCAGCTTGTTTAGAATGGCAGAATGTTGAACGTAGTTTGACAAAATCAGAATTTGCATTCAACAGAATCCTCTGAAGATTGGTAAACTGTCAAAGTTTGGGAAACGGGATTTGGGGCATAAGTTCTCAAATATGAATTTGGTAAAGTGTAAGTCCAGCATGCAGTGTGTGACAGTCCTGCTTCAATACATTTTTCTCATGCTATGATTGAAACATAAAATAGTAATACAACATTTAGAAATTATTGCAAAGCGTTCCAGACCCTTGAGCTCTGCTTCTGAGTAGCAGTAACAAACTTCCTCAGACTTGGTATCATCATATGATTACAAAAAAACACTTTGGGATAGATAAGCATGTAATTCTGAAGTCAGCAAATACATTTCTTGTTGAATGAACTCTGAAGTTTTCATCTGTTCAGCACTCTGCCGGGTGAGAGAATTGTAAATAAGGTACTCCGTTCCCCTAAGAGCAACGACTCGGTGTCAGCAGTCAGCTAATTGCCTGCCTGAAAATTATCACTGAGGCCAGCTTGCACTCTGTGGCTCTGCTCGGTGGCGGAGGGGAGGAAGTGGGGGACCAGATGGCAGAGATGAGTCTCTCAGGCCCTTCTCCTTCCCCATTGCACGGCTAGCTTTGGAACAACAGGAAGAAGCACACTGCTCTTTTACTTAGCTTGAATAACATCAATACTCCTAATTTCATACCTTTTTTCTCTTTTCTCCCATCTTTTTTTTTTTTGAAGTATCAGACCTCGTAGGAAAGACATTTATGTTTGATTTAATTTTTACAACCTGAAGAACAAGAAAATATCATTTCTAACTTTGTCTTCAACTTTCCCTACAAGAGGCTTTCTTTTTGTGTTTGGAAGAAGACAAAATATTGGTATTCTGGAGATCTCAGATTTCTGAAGAAAAGGAAAGCCCCCACCCCTTCTGACTCTCCAACCGTGGAATTTCCTTGAGAGCAAAGTGAACCCAGAACGTTTATTTTCTCATGTTTCAACCTGATTTTTTTCCACCCATGCACATGCACATGTCTTCCTTTCCCCTCCCCTTCAGAACAGTTCCTGCCTTCTCTGCCATGCCCGGCCCTTAGTGGTTCACTGTTCGTGAGAGCACAAGCCAGTGGTCAGATGCAGCATCCTGCCCGTCCTGAGCCCCTTGCTGTTGAAAGTGGAGTGAAACTCAGGAGCTGAGAAACAGAGCCGCGGTGAGAGAATGGGGAATTCTCTCCTGAGAGAACTCAGGTGAGTCTGGCTCTGTTTCTTGGAAGAATCGGGAAAAGGAGACTGGTTGTATGCATTTGGAATGAGGAGACAGTTTGATTTAAGATGTGTGTACCCCAGAACAGCATGCTTTAAGAACTCACAGTGACCCCTTGCTGCCTCAGTTTACTCACTTCTTTTGCTTTACTTTGGAACCATGGTAGGTTGCCAGATTTAGAAAATAAAAATACAGGATGCCAAGTTCAATTTGAATTTCAGATAAACAGACAATTTTTAGTGTAAATATGCCTTATGCACTATTTGGAACATTATTGCATGGGTCATACTTATACTAAACAAATTATTTGTTGTTTATCTGAAATTCAAATTGAACTGTGCATTCTGCATTTTATCCAGGAATCCTGGTCTGTAGTCACTTGAATCTTTCCGCACCTTTCTATCTTCTTCTGGGTGTGGGATTTATCTTCCCATTCATTAACTTCATAGGGTCTTTCCATATGAGAATAAACAGTCAGGTTCTTGAAAATTATGGATGCAAAATAATGTATTCAAATGCTTTTGATTGAAGTAGTGCATTTTCTTCGTGATTTATCATTCTTTATCTTCTTTGAATGCTTTTGAAGTTGTGGAATAGATATGGGTAACAGGCATTATTCTGCTTAATCTTAGAGGATCATCTTTCAGCACCTCACTCTCCCAAACATTTACCCTAACTTCTTCCACAAAATCTTATCATATTATGTTGTATGACAAGACTAGATCTTCAAAATTAAGATATGATTTACATATAACACTGTATACATTTAAAGTGCACAACTTGTTAATTCAATACATTTGTATATTGCAGTGTAATTACTGCCACAGTGTTAGCAGACACCTCTATCACATCACATAAATTATCATTTTTTTTTTGCAATTGGAACAACTCAGATCTAGTCCCTTAGAAAGTTTGAAACTTACAATATATTGTTGTTTATAATCACTACGTTTTACATTGCATCTCCAGGACATATTTATCTACTCATTGTAAGTTTGTGCCCTTAAATGATGTCTCCCTGATTCCCCCACCCCCAGCTCTGGTAACCATGATTCTACTCTTTGTTTCTATGGGTTCAGCTTTTTAAAATTACACATATAAGGGATATTTGTTTTTCTCTGCCTGACTTATTTCGCTTGGCATAATGTCCTCAAGGTCATGCCATATATGTATATAACATATAACATATATGTATAATAAATATATATTATCTATCTATCCATCCATTTATCATCTGCCACATCTTCTCTGTATACGTGTCTATTGCTGGATACTTAGGTTGTTTCCACATCTTGGCTATTGTAAGTAATTTTGCAATAAACATTGTAGTGCAGTTGTCTCTTTGATACCCTGTTTTCATTTCCTTTAGTTGTAAATACAGAAGTAAGATTGTTGAATAATGTGGTAGTTCTATTTTTAATTCAAAGATTGTTTTCCATAGTGGCTAGCTTAATTTACATTTCTACCAACAGTGTAACAGGTTTCCTTTCCTCTACATCCATGCCAAAACTTGATACCTCTTTTTCTTGATGGTAGCTATTCTAAGAGGTGTGAGATGATAATCTCATTGTGGTTTTGATCTGCATCCCCCACTAATTAGTAAGGCCGAGCATCTTTTCACACATCTGTTTGCCATCTGTATGTCTTATTTGGAAAAATGTCTATTCAGATCCTCTACCCACTTTTTTTTAAGTTTACTTATTTTGAAAGAGACAGATTGGTTTTGAGAGGGTGGTTTCGATGTGCATTCCCCTAGTGATTAGTAATGTTGAGCACCATTTAATGTAACTTTTGACCACTTTGTTGTGTTCTTTAGCACAATTAGATTAGTCTGCCCATGGCAAAACTCTAACCGCATTACTCCTGTGTTTCAACGGTTACATCCATTTCCCACTACCTAACATGTAAATTGTAGACCACTTATTTTGGAATTTAAGGTCCTATATAGTCTGTTTTAATAAGTTCTTCCTTCTTGTTCTCTTCTCACTTTGGGTATTGCCTCTACCAGTTGGCTTGGCAACCAAACTCTAACCAACTTCTTTTTATTTACTAAGGGATCTCTCAGGAGTGATCACCGTCTTGTCACTATGTCTCCCTAGAACTTAAAACAAAGGAAGGATTTTTTAAAAAGTGTAATTAATTTTGTTAAGTACACTTTCCTGCCCATTCTGCCATAAATATGTTTTATGAACCTTGTATCCTTAACAATCTGACCACTGGTTAATCTTCTGATATTAAGCTTGTGTTGTGCACTGGCTGTCAGAATTCTGACTCAAAAGTACATTTGAAACCATCTTTCCTTGTCAAAAAATTCATTCTGAAATGCCTTAGCCAAATGTTTCTAATCTCTGCCAGAAATTATCCTTGCATTTTTTTGGTGACTTGTACATGGTTTATATGCATTTGTGACACTAATCACTAATCGCATTCTACCTAGTGTCATGAGTACACGTAGTCTAGTCTTTTAGATTACGGATCCTTTGATTACAATGACAGTGCATTTAACACCTGAAAAATTCCTGAAACTTGTGCTTATGCTCTATGGAAAGAAGACTTTCTATTAGTGGGGTTTTTTTTGGCTGTGATGAAGATGCATGTGTAATTCTTATTTTAGAGAAGCAGAGGACAAAATGACCTGCTTCAGAATACTGAGATTTAAAGGAGTTTTCCATTTTTATCTCCCTTTCTGTGTTGATTTTTAAATTTTCTTTTTAAATATTTATTTACTTTGAGAGAAAGAGAGTGGAGAAAAAGAGCAGGGGGAGACAGAGACAGAGGGAGAGAGTATTCTAAGCAGGCTCCATGCTGTCAGAGCACAGCCCAGTGTGGGGCTCAATTTCACAAACCATGAGATCATGACCTGAGCCGAAATCAAGAGTTGGACACTTAACTGACTGAGCTACCCAGGCGCCCTGATAATAACACCTTTTAAAACATGGGCACTGGGGCGCCTGGGTGGCTCAGTCAGTTAAGTGTCCGGCTTTGACTCAGGTCATGATCTCATGGTTCGTGATTTTGAGCCGTGCATCGGGCTCTGTGCTGACAGTTCAGAGCCTGGAGCTGTTTCAGATTCTGTGTCTCCCTCTCTCTCTGACCCTCTCGTGCTCGTGCTGTGTTTATCTGTGTCTCAAAAATAAATAAAAGACATTAAAAAAATCCATGGGCACAATTCTTAGCAAAGTGGATCGACCTCGAGGGTGTCACGCTAAGCAAAATAAGTCAGGTGGAAAAGGACAGATATAAGTTTTCACTCATAGGTCTAACAGGAGAAACCTAACAGAGGACCATGGGGAGGGGGAAGGGGGGAAAGCAGTTAGGGAGAGGGAGGGAGGCAAATCATGAGAGACTCTTGAATACTGGAAACAAACTGAAGGTTGAAGGAGCAGGGGAAAGGGGAAGGGGGTGATGGGCATGGAGGAGGGCACTTGGGAAGAGCACTGAGTGTTATATGGAAACCAACTTGACAATAAACTATAAAATAAATAAATAAGTAAATAAATAAATAAACTTAAAAAGACTGAAAACCTACACAATATTTTTAGAATTTTGAATCTTAAAACAAAACAAAACAAACAAACAAAAACATGGGCACTTACTCCACACCAGTTGTCTGGTCAAAACAAAACAAAATTTGAAACTAAAGGGAAAATAATTCTTCTTTTTAAATGTTTATTTATTTTTGAGAGAGAAAGAAAGACAAAGTGTGAGTAGGGGAGGGGCAGAATCCGAAGCAGGCTCCAGGTTCCCAGCTGTCAGCACAGAGCCCCACGCGGGGCTCGAACTCACGAACCATGAGATCCTGACCTGAACCAAAGCTGGACACTTAACCGACTGAGCCACCCAGGCACCCCTAAAGGGAAATAATTCTAAACAACTTCTAAACTTGGTAAAGAAAACACACATGCAACTCCTTGGCTCTTAAGGAGTTTGTGACTACATAGATAAAGTAATCTGCAGTCAGTGATTACTTCCTGGAATGAGGGCATGAATGTTCAGTGAATGAGGTTCCTTATGAACCACTAATTCCTGTGGCTGGTTCCTTGAGACAAAATACACTATATAGCTCGAGAACCTGAAAACAAGTAGTTAAATAACAGCTGTCACCATTTAATCACTTACCATGTTCTTGCTGGTTTACATGCATTGTTTTATTTTATCTTCACAATTAAATTTAGGATCTGGCAATATTCATACCCGTACTTTAGACATGGGGATATGGAATCAAAGAAACCAAGGAATGTATCCAGTACTACATGAAAAGCAGGAAGGGACTTCCCAGGTGAACTTTTATTGGGAACTTCTTTTTATTGGAACTTTTATCTAATTGTATGACCTCCAAGTAATGCTGTGAATCTGCTTTCCAAAGTTCACCAATAATTTACTCAAATAATATAAGAACACTAATTTAAAGGGACGCATGCACTCCATTGTTTATAGCAGCATTATTTACAATAGCCAAGATATAGAGGCAATCCCAGTGCCCATGGATTGATGAACAGAAAAAGATGTGGTATGTATATAAAATGGAATATTATTCAGCCATAAAAAAGAATGAAATCTTGCCATTTGCAATGACATGGATGGAGTTAGAGAGTATTATACTAAACCAAATAAGTCAGAGAAAAACAAATACTCTATGATTTGATTCATATGTGTAATTTAATAAACAAAACAAATGAGCCAATGGAAAAAAATGATAGAAAAAGCAAGAAACAGACTCTTAATTATCAAGAAAAAAACTAATGGTTACCAGAGGGGAGGTGCGTGGGAGGGATGGATTAGATAGTTGATGGGGATTAAGGAGTGCACTTGTTTTGATGAGCACCGGGTAATATATGAAAGCATTGAATTAGTATATCGTAAATTTGAAATTAATATGATACTCTATGTTAGGTAATTGAAATTAAAATAAAAACTTGAAAAGAATCCAAATACAATTAAATGATAGTTTTCTAAAGTCCCTTTGAACATCTAGGATTTTTTTCTGCTCTTGTTTATCCCTCTAAGAATTTATCTGTTGAAGAAATTATCTGGATTTTATTGGCTAGATTTGTATGTTGTTGTTTCAAATATGCCTTTTATAAGATGTAATTATAAACTGATGTTTATATCTGGATACTTGATCAAATCCAAGGTTGATATTGGCAGAGAGGGATACTCCATAGGTGGTTTGTAAACTTTCCTCAAGAAGCACATGTTTTTCCCCCCATCTTTATTAAGATATAATTGATAAAGAAAATTGTGTTGCTATATAAAAAAAATTACTCTTGATAAATAAAAAAAATTCACCAGTGAAAGGAGCTCTCTAGACAGAAATTACCTTATTTTATTTACTGGAATAAAATATCTCACATTACCATTTAATACATATATCCAACTGTGCAACCCACAGTCATTTGCCTGTTTTTTTATTTCAAGATCATAAGACATGAGGGTAACAATCACAGCCACATCGTACAGTAATTATGGAAAAATAATTAGATAATCCTGTGAAATTCTTAAAGACATTTTTAAAAATTTCTGTTTACTTTTGAAAGAGAAGGAGAGCATGAACCAGGGAGGGCAGACTGAGAGAGGGATAGACAATCCCAAGCAGGCTCTGTGCTGTCAGAGCAGAGCTTGACTCAGGGCTTAAACTCACGAGTAATGAGATCAAAATCGAGTTGGAAGCTCAACCAACTGAGCCACTCAGGTGCCCCTTGCACTTTGTTTTTCTGAGATATCTATTTTAAATCATCATGTTTATTATGTAAGAGTTCATACTATTTGTTTTTATCTCTGTAGCACTTATTCAGATTTTATTTATTTATTTATTTATTTAGAGTGAGAAAGAGCGAGCAGAGGAGAGGTAGAGAGAGCGAGGGAGAGAGAATCCCAAGCAGGTTCCACATTGTCAGCGCAGAACGTGGGGCTCCAACTCACAACCCTGGGATCATGACCTGAGCTGAAATCAAGAGACAGATGCTTCACTGACTGAGCTGCCAAGGCACCTCTCTGAAATCTGTTTTGATGTTTGTTTCATTTCCTTTTCTTTCTACTTGATTCTGCCATATTTTTGCTCATCCTGCCAATATTATTCTTTTCTAATATTTGATTTTCTACCACATTTATTTCTTTCTATAACTTTGCTTATTTCTTTTTTTTTAACTTCTTGAGATATCTGCTTACTCTGCCATTTCAGTCATTTGTGTTTTCTGATGAGTGTATTTTAACAGCTCATTTTCTTCACATTTCCCTTTACCTGTATCCTGAAAATTGTCTTCTACGGCTTTCACTATCATTTGAACAGTGTTTTAGAAAATTTTCTATATGTTTTCTTCTTTAAAATAAGGATTAGTTACTATATTACAGTGCCTGACTTATGTACATTTTTAGATATTTCATTGTTGATTTTTTATTTACTTGATAAAGAAGTAGAGCAAAAATAGTTGACTTTTTGGTATTTAGATGTCCTTTATGGAGTTATTCTGTCTGAAATTTATGCCAAACATTTGGGAAGTTAAAAAAAAAAAGAAATTTCAAAAAACACAGAATGTATGGAAAGATCACCTATGATCTCAACACTTTGACAAGATACATTTTAAGATTAATTTAATGTCTATTTCTTTAATGATTAGTTTTAATGATTGTTTAATTCAACCAACAAATATTTATGTCACCTATTGTCCTGACATTATATAAATTTTGCTTGATTAAAAAAATATTCAGTGTACAGCAGAATTTAGTGTTCATCTACATTCAGTAATAATGACATGGAATTTCAATAGGTTCTTACATCTTAACATTAGTTAAGGACTTTATGTTTTTTTTAACTTTAAAATACAAACATCTCTTAGAACGGTAAGTCAGTGAATCATCAGCAATCTCAAGGAGAATTATTTTATCAGATTGTTCAGTGGCCAGTTTAGAAAAATGGAATCTTGAGGAAACCATGCTCTAGGGAAACAGAAGAAGACACATAGGACCAGAAGTTAAATTTTGTCTTTTTGCAATCTATGCTATTACATTCCAATTTACATTACATTCATTCAAATTTAACCATTTGTGAATATTATCCAGAAATCTCTATGTCAGAATGCATCTCTACAAAGATCCCTTCTTCCACAAATCTCATATACTTGGTATTTAACAAATTCTATTCTTTGCTTACTGGGCAAATAAGTCCACATGTGATGATGTTATTAGCTTTTAAACATGAACACTAAGGAAATGTCTTCTCCAAGTATTGACAGCAAGCAAGAGTAAGGCTCAGAGTCTGAGATATTTTGCATACAATCTTCTACATGGAAGCAGGAGAACAGACACGTGTTTGAGATGTGATAATATAAGAAAAAGACCACTCAAAGAAATACCATTTGGACAACTGGTGTAGTAGAAAATTTGATTAACTGAAACACAGGTGTGTTTTGTACTTCACTATTGTATAAGCAAGAAAGTCACTGATTTCTCTAACCTCAACCCCATCCCTCAGTGCTTGCTTGATTCTTACAAAAAAGATGGCAACTGGTGGGAAAACATCAAAAGTAATATGCACAACCAGCTTCTTTGAATGTGGGTGAGGATCATAATAATGGGCAAACAGTAAGCTTTGGAGAATCTTGCTCTGGATCAGAGAGCCAAGGTTGATGGTGCTAGTATTCCACAGGGATGGATGCACCTGAGCTGCTGGTCTCCTCTGGGCATCCTGGAGAAGCCACACCTTTCTGTGGTTAGGGTCTTTCTCTATTCTTGGACCCTCCCACCTCCTCTGGAGAGATCAGACTGTAGCCATGTCATCCCATTGTAAGCCTGGGTCCTGTGGCTAATTTCTGAACTACACTCTGTATCTGGGGCTTCCTGCCTTTTCTAAAGGACAAAGAAGTTTGTAAAAAAGAAAAGGCAGGCTTTATTTTAATGGTAAGGAAAGCAAGAAAGGGGGGTGAAAACATTTGAAGGGAGATAAGAATCTCTTCTTTTCTCTGTGTTTCCATCTAGTTGCCTGAGAAACAATCAAAAGAAGCTCAAGAATGTAAACCAACATGTGGAAAGAAAATGGTAAGTACACAGCACATCAGAGCTTTACTGCTGTAAACAGAGATTTACGTCTGTCTCACAAGGACTGAGAATCTCTGTCTCACAAGAGCTAACATCTTACTTGATACCTTTTTGAGCTGAGCAGAGTGAGAGACCTCTTTGGTGATTGCCTCTGAGACCTGAAAGACTTGGCAGAAGCTTATTTGGAGACTCTTAAAATAACAGGGTATTGGTGCACATGTTTCATTTTTTCTTGGTTATACAAAGCACATGTACAAACATAAAACTGAAATACAAATGCTTATTTTAGGTTGGCTGTTTACGAAGACCACACTTTCAACTTATTCCTCACACTTAGAATAGATTTTGGGAAATGTAAGTCTCATCATGTGTTTTCCTTGAGACGCTTCTATTGTTCTCCAATGTATCCAGAATAAAATCCAAACTCTTCAGGAACTGCAGTCCTGTAAGGTTGACCCCTACATACCTCTCATGTCCCTCTCCCCATCCTCACCCATTATCTTCCAGGGACCCTGCTGTCCTTTCATGTCCTTTAAGCCACAAGGTCAGCCTAAACTCAGTGCCCTTCTCTGCACTAGTCCTGCTCCTTTAGCACTCATAGTTTTTATTTTCTGCTCTTGTGCCTGAAAGTATTTCTTCTTGGAAATTTTGACTCACTGTCCTCCAAAAAATGTCCTTAAGTACATGATGTGAGAATATTGCGTCCACACCCCATGGATTTCCTGCACTGCCTTATGCCTTCCTATCAACTGGTAACGTTATATTTGTTAGTTTAGCTTTTTATAGTCCACGCGCTCTTTGAGGCTGCTTGACTTGCCATTGTGTCTCTGTTGCCTAGCCTTTACAAGATACTAGAAGGAAAAAATTTAAAAAAAAAGAGTGGAAAAACAACAGCTATCTGGACACTGATATCTTGCCCCAGTTTAGATACACGGAAACACCCTCCCTTGTTTGCTCACCATGAGATTTTCATATCTTTGTACTCAACCTCTTTCCTCATCATTGCATCTCATGATCGGGTTTTTATCTCTGAGATAGCTCCTTTTTCTGTAAGTGTGAAAGAGTGAGAGATTGAGGGGAAGGCCATATTTGTTGGTGATATGAAATGGTGTTTGCAGGAATTAGCCATTCCCTAAATATTTCATTTACACTTTCTCTTCACAGAGAAAAAGGTAGAGACAGTGGGGTGCCCATGCAGCCATTGTAATGAATTCCCCATTATTGTGTGACTGAAGAGGTGATGTTATTGAACCAAGATCCTTTTCTCAGGCTGCCACAAATACATTGTGTTAAACGCAAAGTCATTTAAACACGGCTTTTGCTTTATCATGTCTGATATGAGATCTGTGCTACTGTTCTTTAATTTCTCCTTTTAAAGGAATTGAAGTGTTGACATTTTCAAATACATGCAAGTTTTTATGACAAACAGATAATAACAGGAAAAATTAAATGTTCTAGGGTGTCCCCAATTTTTAAAAGTTTTGTTTTAATTCTAGTTAATTAACATAGGATGTTATATTAGTTTCAGGCATACAATATCTTGATTCAATATTCTATAGATTACTCAGTGTTAATCATGATAAGTGGGCAGTCAATCCCCTGCATCTATTTCAGCCATCCCCCCACTCACCTCCCCTCTGGTAACAATCAGTTTGCTGTCTATAGTTAATAGTCTGCTTCTTGGTCTGCCTCTCTCTCTCTCTCTCTCTCTCCTTCTTTATCCTTTGCTCATTTGCTTTGTTTCTTACATTCCACATATGAGTGAGATCATGTGGCATTTGTCTTTCTCTGATCAACTTATTTCACTTAGCATAATATTCTCTAGCTCCATCCATGTCATTGTAGATGGAAAGATCACCAGGTAGGCATTTCTGCTCTGTCTGCTTTGGTGTCTCTTTTAATTGATCAAGCAATAACATGACATCAGAAAATAGGAATTTTTTACACTGACCAAATTCTTAGTGATAAGATGTTTTAATCATTCGGAGTGATGACATTAGAAAAATAGAAATTTTTTATAATGACTAATTTTTTATGATAAGGGCTTTAATCATTGAAAGTATACAGAGAACTATCTCATTCATTTTTGTATCAGTCCCCAAGATTAAGAAAGTGACAAACCTATCTCATTTTGTATGGGTTGGTTTTTCGCCAATAATCATGACTTTGTTTTTGATTAACAAATTACCACCAAGTCATGTAACGCACTTACAGTGAGGTTGAGCAAATCCCACAACCAAGAACATAACAGGATGTCTTCAGCAAAGAATGATATACCTATCATTTAAGTCAGTAAAGCTAAGTTTAAAACACAGGTCAAACACTACACAGATAGGCCAGGAGACATTTCATTAGGCTCACAAACCACAAGAAAAAGAATGCTTGCTAACAAGTTGTTTGAGAAAGCCATTTTTTTGATGCAAGCACAATGGGGGCACTGTGTGTGTTGGCCTTGAACCTGGGTTTCTCACATCCTTATCCATCCTCATAACTGGAGTCAGCACAAGGTAGAATGTGGACCTTGGGAAGACGCTATGTTCTGTCCCTGTCTTCCACTTGTAATCTCCAGTTTAGGCTCCAATTCCCTTCAGACAAGACTCAACTAGACTGTTTTTGACCTTGTATTTATTTCTTATCACCAAATTAGGCTCCTTTTCTCCAGGCCAGACTCAAATGCAATTTTTGTGCTTTTAACCCTTTTAAGTCTATGTTTTGGGTTTGCCAGGCTCATTAGAAGAGCCTTTTGTCAAACATTTATAATGTTTTGATCTAAAATCTCTTATTCAGGGACAGGAAAATGTTTTTTTCTTATGAGGTAACTGTGTGGGGAATATCAGTCTGATTTGGAATGCTGTAAGGCCTAATTAATGAACAACAGGCTTATTTTCAACATGGGCAGTAGTAGCAGAAGGAGATACCAGTTTTGCCTCTCATGGCAGGAGCCGTGCAAATGTCTACTGTTTCCTCACTATGGCTGTGTTATCCAGTAAGGCCGATGCGGCTCTCAGCAGTTTTATATCCCCTCAGTACTAAGATATTTGACAATACCCACGTTCATTTCTTGGAGAGTCGTAGAATTCTTGTCACCTTATTTTCCTCACCATTTTGTGGGTTGAGCTTCAGATGGAAGGTTGAACTATCTTAAGCTCACGTCCCTGATGAATTAGTTTCACAATGTTTTCCTTATAGATATTTTAGAATTTATCATTATTCTTAAGGTCCAGAAGCAATTGCATATCTCAATGTTCCATGTGACTTGTGTTTTTTCCCCCATAAAATCAATTTTCAGATTGAAGTCTTTATTTCAGGTATCTTAGTATATCTTTGACTGCCTTTGTTTCATGTCTGTGCTTCTCATCTCCAAGATTAAGAGTTCTGTATGTATGACTTCATCTCTTTGTTTTATTTTTCTTTCTCTAACCACACTACTTCTCATTTTCTACAAGTTAATGTTCATTTCAAGCATGCATTATATGCTGCTGGCTTGTTTTAGAAATAATTTATTTTACATATTGATGTTTTTAGTGTTATTTTAATCTCTATTTTATCATTTCTTTCCATTGTTTTTCTGCTTTATGCTAGCCACTTACTTTCTCCATTTATTATTTTAACAATTATTAATATATTATATCCATCTGTCTCTAACGTATTTTCTGCTTTCTTTGTATTATTATTACTACTACTATTATTACAATTATTATTATAATTATTTTATCCAGTTCATGTTTGCAACTTTGTGCTTAGTACTTTGAATGGAAGTAGGTGAGATAACGTGGTGTGTGTGTATTACTTTGGGAAAGATATAGAGGAGAAATGAGCTAAGATTCACGCTCTGCTTTTGATATGTTGTCTCAGATTTCCTCCTCACCAAATATTCTTCCTCTGCAGTGGGCACATCTCTGTTCTGTGTATAGTGCCCTCTTTGAGCTGGGAAGGTAATTATAAGATTCTTTGTCTATATTTCCCCTCAAGTTTATGAGGCTGGGAGACAGAGAAATAGTAGACGATGTGTGGCCGAAGAGGAATGGTACTCCATTCCTTCCTAGCCACTCACTCCCTGTTCTGGTTGGAGAATTGTGTTCCTGTAGAGATAATCTCTATTTCTCTCATCACCAGTCCACATTTATTAATATAGGTCATTGTAAATTTGTGTTATTAATGTTTAGGACCTTCTTATTTACCTTCCTTCCTTACCTTATTTTACCTCCCTCATCAAGAACAGCAGAGAAATAAATTGACTTTCAATATTCTCCATCAAATTGTTCCAAATTTCACTATATTGTTCATATGTTCTAAGTACATATGATATTATACCTACAATGATAATCTAGTAATTTCTTATGTTTCATAAAATATGGAATTTTGTTATCTGTTTCTTATTATTTTGCTAGATCTTATTTTTTCAGCTTTATTGAGTTATAATTGACAAAATTTTAAAATATTTAAAGCGTATGTGATTTATGTATACTTTGTGAAAAGAATCCCCCTCATCAATTTAATTAATGTATCCATCAACTCTCACAGTGTCATCAGTTATATTCCATAGTTTTTCAGAAACAGAGAGAGCAAGATTTAATTTTAATTAACACTTGAATTGTAAATCTACCAATGACTTTCTGTTAAGAGCAGTGAAACATTTCTTTCAAGTGTGTTTTCAGCTTCAGATGACTGGAGCGTCTCATTTTATTATCTCTTTCCTTTGTAGGCAGGAAATGGCTACATTTGAGGGAGAAAATCAAGTTCAAGATAAGAAAAGTAAGTCATTGCTTCATGATATTATTCATACAAGGGAAGTTGAAAATTTAAATACCTAAATTAGTTCTGACACTATTTTAGGATTCAAGAAAACACTGCTTAGGGTCCTTATAGTGATGTCTTAGTCCTTCATTTTTGTTGGTCTAAGAAAACTAATCTTATGACTTTTTGTATGACAGTAATGATTTATTTATGTGATTTAGTTTTTATGATTTATTTTTTTGTGAATTGTAAATTTTATTTATTTATTTATTTATTTATAATTTCAGTATAGTTAACATACAGTGTTATATTAGCTTCAGGGGTACAATATAGTGATTCAACAATTCTATACATTACCTAGTGCTCATCATGGCCAGTATACTTCTTAATATCAACAACCCACTTCACTCATCCCCTCACCCACCACCCCTTGGTAACCATCAGTTTGTTCTCTATAGTTAACAGTGTTTTTTGGTTTGCCTCTTCTCTCTCTCCTTTTTTTGTTCCTTTGTTCATTTGTTAAATTCCACATATGAGTGAAGTCACGATATTTGTCTTTCTCTGACTGACTTATTTTCTTAGCATAATACTTTCATAATAGTTTCATTCATATCATTGCAAATGACAAGATTTCATTCTTTTTCTTTTACTGCTGAATAATATTCCATTATATATATGATATATATAATATGTGTATACATAGCATGTATATATATGTATATATGTATGCATGTATAATATGTGTATATATGGACACTTGGATTGCTTCCATAATTTAGCTATAGTAAATAATGCTGTTATAAACATAGGAATGCAAGTATCCTTTTGAATTTCTGTTTTTGTATTTTTGGGTAAATGCCTATTAGTGTGATTACTGGGTCATCAGGTAGTTCTATTTTTAAGTTTTTGACGAACCTCTACACTATTTTCCAGAGTGGCTACACCAGTTTGCATTCTCACTAATAGTGCAAAAGGGTTCCTCTTTCCTCACATCCTCATCAACACCTGTTGTTTCATGTGTTGTTAATGTTAACTCTTCTGACTGAAGTGGTGTCTCATAGTTTTGATTTGTATTTTCCTGATGATGTGTTATGTTGAGGATCTTTTCATGTGTCTTTTGCTTATCTGCATGTCTTTTCTGCACTAATGTCTATTCAGGCCCCCTGTCTACTTTTGTGATTGATTGCTTTTGGTGTTGATTTGTGTAAGTTCTTTACAATTTTGGATATTAAATTTTTATATATAAGATATATCATTTACAAATGTATTGTCTCATTGAGTAGCTTTACTTTTTGTTCTGCTGATGGCTACATTTGCGAAACCTTTTTATTTTGGTATAGTTACTTCCAACACTTTGATTCAATATAATACTGAAAGTCTTAGCCACAATAATCAAACAAGAGAAAGAAATAAAAGACATCCAAATAGGCTACGAATAAGTAAAATTTTCATTGAGGATAACATAACACTCTATATAGAAAACCCTAAAGACTCCACCAAACACTAGTAGAACTGATGAATGAATTAAATAAATTTGAAAAATGCAAATTAATTTATACAGAAATCTGTTGCATTTCTATGCACTAATAATGAAGTAGAAGAAAGAGAAATTTAAAAAAGAACAATACTATTTACAATTGCACTAAAGAGAATAAAATACCTTAAAATAAACAAAATGAAGGACGTGAAAGACCTGGACTCTGAAAACCATGAAATTTTAGGGAATAAATTGAAGATAACACAAATAAATTAAAAGGAAATTCCATGTTTATAAATCACAAGAACCAATATTGTTAAAACAATCTACAGATTTAAGGCAATCTTCATCAAAATGCCAAAGTAATCACAAAACTAGTACAAATAATAAAATTTGTATGGAACACGAAAGACCCTGAATAGCCAAAACAATTTTTAAAAAAGAACAAAACTGGAAATATCCCAATGTCAGATTCCAAGTTATAATACAAAGCTGTAGTAATCAAAACAGTATGGTACTGGCATAAAAATAGACACATAGATCAATGGAACAGAGTAAAGACCTCAGTAATAAACCCACACTTATACAGTCAATTAATCTATGACAAAGCTGGCAAGAATATGTAATTTGAAAAAGTCTTTTCAACAAATAATGTTGGGAAAACTGGACAACAACATATGAAAGAATGAAATTGGAATGCTTTTTTACACACACACCCCCCCCCCCCCACAGCTCAAAATGAATGAAAAACTTAAATGTTAGACCTGAAACCATAAAACCAGAAACAAGAAAACACAGGAAATCATTCCTTTGACATTGGTAATATAAACATTTTTTTAAAAAGATATGTTTTATCTGGTAAGGGGACATAAAGCAAAATAATTAAATTATTGTTAATGATTTATTTATACATTATAAGTATACATCTATATATAAATGTATTTATATACTTT
>PJEM01012834.1:0-44466 GCA_004023845.1 Helogale parvula | reverse complement strand
ACCCCTGCATTACATGACCATCATGAGTCCCAGAGTCTGCATACTCCTTGTCTTTGCTTCATGGCTGGCTTCATTCTTAATCATATTCCCATTAGTCATGCTGTTCATTCAGCTTGATTACTGTAAGTCCAATGTTATAGACCATTTTACCTGTGATTATTTCCCCTTACTACACCTTTCTTGTTCAGACACAAAATTCTTAGAGATGGTGGGTTTTTTCTGTGCTGTGTTTACTCTAATGTTCACTTTGGCATTAATAGTTCTGTCCTACATATATATCATCAGAACAATTTTGAGGATTCCTTCTGCTAGTCAGAGGATAAAGGCCTTTTCCACCTGTTCTTCCCACATGATTGTCATCTCCATCTCCTATGGCAGCTGCATTTTCATGTACACTAATCCATCAGCTAAAGACAGAGCTTTTCTGAGCAAGGGAGTTGCTGTGCTAAACACCTCAGTGGCTCCCATGTTGAACCTCTTTATTTACAGCTTAGGGAATCAGCAAGTCAGTTGAGCCTTCATGGACAGGGCAAGGAAGATTCTATTTTTATCAAAGAAATGAAGAAATAAAAGTGTTATAATTAAAGACATACCATGAGTAATTAAACAAAAATAAGGTCCTTCCATATATATATATTATATATATATGTATATATAGATATATACATATACAGACTCACACACACACACACACACACACACACACACACACACACACACATTTTTTTATTTAAATTCCAATCCATCCCTCATGCATTTCCTTTACTTTGAGCTAGTCTTTATACTCTGTAACTATGCGACTGGCCTCATTTCCTTCTTTTACATATTTTTAAATACAAATTCTTTCAACCTCATACTTAGAAAATCAAATAAATGCAGAAAAGGACACCCAAGATCAATGAGTTAAGTTGTTTTTATGATTTTACTAGGAAACACTCTTTCAAAGAATTCAGAAAATATTGTCGTGATTAACATTATTTTTAACTTACTATGCGAGGGTCATAAATATGTCAGTCTTATTTGAATGTTACAGAGACTATCCTCTCCATTTTGTAGCACACTTAGTAAGTATGCAAAAAAAAGTGCAATTAAAAATAACAATTTTTTTTTACTTTTTTAAAAATGTTTTATTTATTTTGATACAAACAGAGACACATCATAGAGGGGGAGGGGCAGAGAGAGAAGGAGACACAGAACCAGAAGCAGGCTCCAGGCTCTGAGCTAGCTGTCAGCACAGAGCCTGACGCGGGGCTCGAACCCACAAACGTGAGATCTGACCTGAGCTGAAGTCGGAGGCCTAACCGACTGAGCCACCCAGGCACCCCTATTTTTGAGAACTCTAAAGGTATTTCTTAAGTGCCCAGTTTAAATTTTCTGTGCCATAATTTATCAATTCAAAACACAATTATAAACATAAACTTACTAGGGAAAACTCGAAGCAGTCCCTATATCTTAATCATAATTACCATACACACCATATCAGTTCTTTAAAATGCCCGAAGAAATAAATATTCCTAGATACAGATATGAGTACATATACTGTGTTTCAGTAGTGTACTTAAATGCTTGATGTTAAATAGCTCTTTTTGTAAAACAGTTGTTAAGTTATAAGTTTCTCATCATATCTTTTGTGGCTGTTTTTTTTTAATAGTTTGTTGTCAA
Source organism: Helogale parvula (assembly GCA_004023845.1). Lineage (NCBI taxonomy): Eukaryota > Metazoa > Chordata > Mammalia > Carnivora > Herpestidae > Helogale > Helogale parvula. Next base: position 42,804 of record PJEM01012834.1, on the reverse strand, counting down.
GTTGGTTTCTGTATAACACCCAGTGCTCATCCCGACAAGTGCTCTCCTCCATGCCCATCATCCCACTATCCCTTTCCCCCTCCCCCTTCAGCCTTCAGTTTGTTTCCAATATTCAAGAGTCTCTCATGGTTTGCCTCCCTCCCTCTCCCTAACTCTTTTTCCCCCCTTCCCTCCCCATGGTCTTCTGTTAGGTTCCCCCTGTTTGACCTTTGAGTTCAAACATGTGGTATCTATCCTTCTCTGCCTGACTTATTTTACTTAGCATGAAACCCTCGAGGTCCATCCACTTTGCTACAGATGACCATATTTCATTCTTTCTCATTGCCATGTAATACTCCATTGTATATATATATACCACATCTTCTTAATCCATTCATCAGTTGAAGGACATTTAGGCTCTTTCCATGATTTGGCTATTGTTGACAGTGCTGCTATGAACATTGGGGTACATGTTCATAGGGGGTATTGCTGGGTCATAGGGGAGATGTACTGATAGTTTTTTGAGGAAACTCCACACTGTTTTCCAGAGTGGCTGCACCAGTTTACATTCCCACCAACACTGTTTTGACATGATAACTTACACATACAATTCATTTAAGTGAAAAAGATGCAAAATCTTATTTGTTTCATAATATATTTTGTTAATAGAAAAATATTTTAAGGGCACCTGTGTGGGTTAGTTGGTTGAGCATGCAACTCTTGATTTAGGCACAGGTCATGATCCCAGGGTCGTGGGATTGAGCCCCACATCGGGCTTAGTGCTAAGCATGGAGCCTGCTTGAGATTCTCTCTCTCTCTTTATCTCTCTCTCTGTCTTTCTGTCTCTCTCCCTCTCTCCCCCACTTGTGTGCTCTCTCTCTGTCTCTCACTCACATACACACACACACACAGACACACACACACACACACACACTTGCACACAGAAAAAGAAAAGTCATTTTAATAAAATTAAGTTATGTACCCACTCTCACTGCTTTCATTCAGTTCTCTACTCTCAGGTTCTATCTAGGGCATTAGAAAAAGAATAATAAATACATTTAAAACTTCTGAAAAAGAAGAAACAAATAAATCTTTCTTTGCAAATCACATGATTTTCTTCCTAAGGCCTTAGTGCCTTTACAGTAAATGTTTCTTAAACCTGAGATACTCCTTTCCCAGATTCTGCATGGAATATTCCAGACATCCACGTGTCACCTCAATGAGGCCTGCCCCATCACTTCCCAGCCTTTTGGCTACGATCAACTATACGCCCACCCCAATAACACTAGTTAAAAGTGTAAAACCCAGCTTCCAAAGGTTTATGTTTTCTCTTCTTTTACAAAACATTGATTAATTTATGAGAGACCATATGTATCTACTAATCAATCATGTCCATTGCTTACTGTCTCTCACACTCCTCGCCCAATGAAGGCAGGGATCTCTGTCCACTTGGTAGACACAGTGCGGTGCTGGAGCCTGCCTATACCTTCCCGGCAGCCAGCTGTGCTTGTGCCTCCACAATTCTGCATGCAGGGAGGCCACAGCGCCTGCCATGGTGGGAGACTTTACATCTTAAAAATTGATAAGCTCTACTGACCGGCTCCTCACCCCACTCGCTGAGAGGGAGATGTTGAACATTTACTGGAAGTCACTAATCCTCCTCATTTAAAACATGTGTCTGCCATGTAGTGGGTATTCAATAAATTTTTTTGAATAAATAAATGTTTAAATAATGTAGAATGGCTCCAGTGTCCTAGCAATCAGAGTACTGAGTAAATATTTTGCCAAAAGAAACACACACTATTTTTATAATAATGTACCTGACATTGTATTAGCTTTTAAAACAATGTTCAAATAAAATGTGTATTTCATCATAATTAGACAACTATGAATGACAAAGTAATAGTTAACAGAATATATCTAATACATTTAGTGCTCATTTTATTCTTTTATTTTACATTAAGCCATTTGACAGCTATGTAAAAATCTATTTCTTTGACTTTTCATGAAGTCAATGATAATACTTCTCGTTAAGGTATTCCTAATGAGCTTTCTAATGGTAAGAATTCCCATAATGCAAACCCTTGTTTTTCTCATAAAAAAATTCTTAACAACTATTTGGGCTACACTTAGTAATATATGAGATCCAAACATCATGTGTCAATCAATACACTTCTGAGATTATAAACTCAATTTGTAGAAAAGTAGCTCAATTAAACAGTGGTGCTCAATAAATAGGAGGCCAACCAGACATCTTGCGGGGTGGGAGGAGACTTACCGAAAAAGGATGATAATGTATCACTGAAATTAACTAGTAATATGCACTGGAATTATTTAGTTCAGGTTTTTACAGAAAGTCTTTAATAATTTTTCTAATTTATTTTAGAGAGAGAGAGCATGAGCAGGTGAGAAGGTAAAAAGGAGAAAATCCCAAGCAGCCTCTATGCTCTTCATGGAACCTGGGATAGATCTCTTTAATTTTTTATTAATGTTTATTAATTTATGAGAGACAGAGAAACAGAACATGAAAGAGAGAGGGGCAGAGAAAGAGAGGGAGACACAAAATCCAAAGCAGGATCTAGGCTCTGAGCTCTGAGCTCTGAGCACAGAGAGCTGTGCTCAGAGCTCAGAGCCTGATGCGGTGCTTGAACTCACGAACCTTGAGATCATGACCTGAGATCATGACCTAAGCTGAAGTTGGACTCTTAATCAATCTCTTTACCCTGAGATCATGACACCAGCCAATACCAAGAGTCTCAACGGACTAAATATTTTGCTGGTTCATAAATATTCTGACAAGGAAAATATGTCATATGCTATATATAAACAAGGATTTAATGGAAGTAAATAACATAATGAAGGAAGGAGTCAAAAGACAATAAAAGCCACATTAGCAGAAGCTATGGGAAAGGTTTCCCTAAATTCAAAGGGCGATAAACCTTCCATGTCTTTAGTAGCTTGTCCGTCTTAGAAGGCAATCAAGTCACACTAGAAATCCATAACAGCATTTACTCCCATTTCGTTCTGCTAAAGAATTCTTCTCTAGGTTGCCAGAATTCAAAGGATATAAGGACATCAATTCCTCTGAGGAAAACTCCATTTTCTGGGAGAAAATGTGAATTTCTTGTTTAATCAGAAGAGTGAAATTCCAAGTCCATTATCACTTTGTTTCTATATTTGCCCATTTACCTTGTCAATTTGCTTTTATACATTTTAATCAATATTTATAAAAATAGTTCACCTGTATCTTTAATGATTCTTCTCCTTGTCACTTGCTTTACTTAATGAATTCCCCTAGGCAAACGTAGTCAAATAAAATATAGTTAAATAAGTCCAGTTCCATTTGTATGACATACATTGGGAAAAAATTTCCTTATTTTCTGTTTTTCAAAGCAGCATTTGCAGGAAAACCCAGCAGTCCCTGAACCTAAGGAAAATGCTACTTAGGTTTTATACATGTATAATCATAATATTACAAACTACTGACTTTAAACGTTTACAGGAATAGAAAGAAAAATGAATTGATAAGTCAGTATTTTGTACTATATTAAAAGAGGCAAATGGAAGAGTACTTTACCAATTAACTCAGTTTAACTAAATTGTACATAGGGTTTGATGAGAAATGAAAAGCCAGAATGAGTTGTAGTATAATAAAATGTTCTCAAAAATACATAGTTATCAGTAATGAAGGATATTGTGAGTCACATATAACTAATCTACCAACAAAGAGAATTATGATCCTTAAGAACCATGATAAACTAAAAGAATATACTTCTTTTGAGAATACAATAGAAACCAAGTCTTCTGCTAAAGCAATTTAGCAGCTCTGAAATTATGTAAATTTTCAGCAAGTCAGATGATAAAATTTGAGACTAAATCATCAAGAAGACCCAGAGTAAGTAAATTTTTCATTCTTCAATCTATATGTCTTCATTTTATTCAAATATCTTCAAAAATATTATTTGTATATATCTTTGTGGATTTACAAACCTTTCAATATTAAAAATTAAATAACTGTTTACTACCAACAGACAATTAACACAATGCTAAAGGAGGAACAAAGATATAAATCTTGGATTGTTCATTTCTTTCTAGCTTGAAATCATATTCTGTTATAAAAATAGGATTTAAAAAAACAAAACATCCCAGGGCGCCTGGGTGGCTCAGAAAATTAAGCAGCCGACTTTGGTTTAGGTCATGATCTCACAGCCCGTGAGTTTGAGCCCGGGGTTGGGCTCTGTGTTAACCCAGAGCAGGATTCTGTATCTACCTTTCCCTCTACCCCTCCCTTGTTCACACTCTGCCTGCCTGTCTCCCTTTCAAAATAAATAAACATTAAAATTATAATAATAATAAAAATAAAATAATAAAAATTTAAAAATGCTATTGGAAAGAAGATCTGCTTCCCAGTAAATGTTATTTTGATCATCTACTTGTTTATCTTCCATGACAGTATTGTCAAAAAAAAAAAGAGAGCTCTGCATTGTATTCTTAAAATATTCCTAAGTTATTGTTTATTTGAGTATTAGAAGGAATAGAAAGGTACTTTCTTGTCCATTTGGCATTTTGATCAGAAAAGAAAAAAACAATGATAATAGATAATGTCAATCAAACCCTTAAGAAACTAATTTATGAGATGGGGCGGCTGGGTGGCTCAGTTGGTTAAGCCTCCTACTTCGGCCCAGGTCATGATCTCACAGCTGGTGAGTTCAAGCCCCATGCCAGGCTCTCTGCTGACAGCCTGGAGGCTGCTTCAGATTCTCTGTCTCTCTCTCTGTCCCTTCCCCACTTACATGCTGTGTTTCTCTCTCTCAAAAATAAGCAAATATTTAAAAAAAATTTACAAAAGTAATCTATGAGAGGATGTGAACAAAACATTCCTTTGGGGAAATATATATGTCCTAAATGAGATGATTACTATGGAGATGAGTTGTTTAATCTTGTGAAGTTTCACTCGACTATGTAGGCCTCAAAATATAAAATGTGGTGGTAGCCTAAATTACTCCTATAAGATTTCAAACTCTATATTTAGATTATCCATAATTAGGACTAGTTTTTACAATATTGAGATAAAGAAAAAATCAATTACAATATTTTTATGTTTTTATAAAAAAGAATAATTAGCAGCTTAATCTTGAAGAAACATTAGAAGAAATAGCTTCTCCCTAAATGTTAGCACAAGACTTTTTTTCTTTTTTAACCCGTGGCCTGGGATTGTGAATTTTCAATAACAATAAAAAAAGATTAATCTTTAACTTCAGATCATATTTATTACTTGAATGTAAGGACCAATAGAAACTGGAGAGAGTTGCTGAAAGGAAACATGTGTTTTTGGCTTTCACAGATAAATTGTTATCATGGGTATTTTTAGGACTTTATATTCTATCCTCAATCTTGTTCTTTTATTTTCTACAGGGGAACTTACATTCTCTGTTTTAAGGTGGGGAAAAACGATCAACAATGAGAAACCACACAGTGCCCACAGAATTCATTCTCCTAGGGCTATCAGATGACCCAGAGCTGCAGATTGTGATTTTCCTCTTTCTAATGGTCGCATATATATTAAGCGTCACTGGAAATCTGACCATCATCATTCTCACCTTGGTGGATTCCCATCTGCAGACCCCTATGTATTTCTTCCTCAGGAACTTCTCTGTATTAGAAATATCCTTTACAACTGTCTGCATTCCTAGGTTTCTGGGCACAATTGTCACCAGAAACAAGACAATTTCATACAATAATTGCACTGCTCAGTTGTTTTTCCTCATCTTCATGGGTATAACTGAGTTTTATCTTCTAACTGCCATGTCCTATGATCGCTATGTAGCCATCTGTAAACCGCTACATTATACAATCATCATGAACAAAAGAGTCTGCATTTTACTTGTCTTTTCTGCTTGGCTGGCAGGATTCTTAAATATCTTCCCACCAGTTATTCTTTTTCTGCAATTAGATTATTGTGGCTCCAATGTCATCGATCACTTTGCTTGTGACTACTTTCCCCTCTTGCAATTATCTTGCTCTGACACATGGCTTCTGGAAGTGATTGGTTTTTACTCTGCACTAGTCATTCTGCTTTTCACCTTGGCATTAATAATTCTATCCTACATGTTCATCATCCGAACAATTCTGAAGCTGCCTTCCGCCAGTCAGAGAAAAAAGGCATTTTCTACATGCTCTTCTCACATGATTGTCATTTCCATCTCTTATGGAAGCTGCATATTCATGTATGCCAACCCTTCCACAAAAGAGAAGGCATCACTGACCAAAGTAGTAGCTATTCTGAACACCTCTGTGGCTCCTATGATGAATCCATTTATATATACCCTGAGGAACCAGCAAGTGAAGCAAGCCTTTAAGGATAGTGTCCAAAAGGTGATGTTTGTCTCCAGTAATTAAAGGCATTAGTAGCATTAAAAGAATGAAGTGCTTGTAAATGCTTTCTATGATTCACACTTTCTCAAAACTCCCTTTCCTTTACTAGAGTTATGTGTTTTATCCTTTTTTCCATTCCCCTATTAAAACTTTCCAATCATGGAACTCAATAAATTTGATAATGTGAATACTGTTTCAGAATTTTCTGGACATTCAAATGTTTTATTAAAATGGGTTAATGATTATGGTTTTGACTGGAAGTGGTTTGCTTTTGAAGAGACATTGGGCGTTTAGTTTGATGGAAAGCATTATGAATGGATGCAGATTTCTGAAAGTTTTATTCTTACCAACTAATAGAAATGAAGTTATTAGAGAATTTTGATTCTATTTGTCATTTCCATGAAATCTATTAAACACAATCACCAGAGGATTGAGAATAAAATATCTATTTAAATATTTTATAAGATTAGAAACTCATGCATATTAAAAATCTTTATACTATTGGTAATAATTAGGATTCTAGTGAGGAAGGAGAGAAGCAAGAGAGACAAGAGTAGAAGATAACATAAAAATTTCCAGCAATTCCTACATTGCAGGTCTATTGTTTTCATTGTATTGAGACTTCTAATCCTGACAACAACCTTATGAATTATTTTAATTACTGTTTTTTTATGGGATGCCAGGGTGGCTCAGCCACTTAAGTTTCCAACTTTGGTTCAGGACATGATCTTGTAGTTCATGAGTTCTCCAGTAATTGAAAGCATTAGTAACATTAATAACATTAAAAGAATGAAGCCCTGCATCCAGCGTGGTGCTGACATCTTGCAGCCTTGAGCCTGCTTCAGATTCTGTGTCTCCCTCTCCATCTGCCCCACCCCCAATCACACTCCCTCTCTCTCTCTGAAAAATAAATAAACATAACAAAAAATTTTAATTACTATTCTTTTTTAGTCAGAGGTATTTTTCTTTAGGTAGGTCACATCCTTCTAGAAATTAAAAAATACTTTCCTCATGTAAATATTATCTGTTCTAAATTATGTTAAACATTTTATTTATCTCTCTAGGATTTAAAAAATCCCTTTAATTGGGTATGTTTTCACCTCCTTTTAAAAAATGAAACATAGAAATTCATAGTAAGTAAATAATATATATGGCCAACATACAATAGAACAAGGATTCAAATCAAAGCTTTGCCCCCTAAGTAAGCCTCTATACCAATTCCTGAGGGTAGGGAGATATTATGCAACATAAACATGACAAGGAAACTTAAATTTTTAAGAATTGGATGCTATTTCTTTCACAAAAGTACTTACATTCACAAGAGTACCAAATACGCCCACCAAAATGCCACTCTTGGCTTATGGGGATTTCTCTCCAAAAACATGTCAGAAATTAACAATTCAGAGGACATGTATCTCTTTGGAATTAAAGTTAAATCCCTAAACCCAAAAGCTGAAAATTACTTTAGGCAAAGAAACTCAGACTCCCAAACTTTTCCTTTGGTAATCTCAGATATAACCTATACCTGCAGGATAATGGATGTAGTCTCCCATTGGCAAGACTTGTCATTTTGGTTTGAGTCCTGAGTTATCCCCACCAACAACTGTAGCCATAACCATGAATTATGTGATTGACAACTTATCCAGTCATTCTCCATCGTTCTGATTTGAGTCATAGTAAACCTTTCTATTCTTAAATATCAGAACTTTCCAGTGTTCATCATGTTTTACATCTCTCTGAGGGTAGGTCTCCAGAGCTAAAGTTTCCAAGTTCACATTGTCTTTTCATTGCCATATATAAAAGTGTGTGTGTATATATTGCAATGATTTACAGTCATAGAGAATCACATGAGCCTCACTGTACAGTATGTTTATCAATGTGATTAGAAGTTTTCATAATATACTAGAATTTCATTTTCTTGGCTTTATTAGCAAATTATGAGCACTTTTCTAGCAAAGGGAATACTTGTTCATTCATTATTGCCTACCAAAGGGCGTTTTGTAGCATAGTCATTTACGCAGATATTTGTTATAATTTAACAAATCAATAAGTGGATGAAAGTATCAAAATGCCCACTTCCTATCTAAACTATTAATATCTCCTGCCTTGAAATTCTCATTCTTCTGCTCTGATATCTTATTTGATTAAATTTCTATGTCTGGGTTTTCTAGGACTCCTTGTTTTCTAGATCATAGACAAAAAATTGCTGTAACCCTTAAAATAATATCAGCACTTATTAAATGCCTTACCCAATGGATAGGACCTATCTTTTCTTTATAGGATTCCCTCCTAGGATCTCCACTGTGGACATATTTAGGGCAAAATCCTAACTTTTCATCATTAAGGTGCCCGATGGAACCCTATGATTCCCATGGGTACCACATTCTTAACCATTTTGTAACTTGAGATGTTTTCATATGGACAATAGTGAAACAGAACAATGGCTCTCAACAACATCATTTATGTAGCGCATATCAGTGGCTTCCTTGAGACAGATTTTTCAGGTCATAGCAGCATTTCATCTACTCTATCATTCATTCTATATTCAGTCCTCAGAAACACAATTCCACTTGTGCAACCTTGGAAATATTAGCTAAACTCTCAATAAGTCAATTTCCTAATACAAAAAGTAGGGAAAATAATAGGGATTTCCTCATGTGGTAGCTGTAAATATTTATTTAGATGAGTCTTACAAAGACTAACAAACATGCTTGTTACCTTCCAAGTGTCTAATAATTAAAACTATTACTGTTATCTTCAATAATGTCCATTTAATTAAATGTCCTACAGCCAGCTCATGCAATTTACTCAAAATTATGTTGGCTTTATGCATCACAACAGTGTCTGTAGGATGAGTGTCCTTGTACCGTGCAGTTTGTGGTACTCTCTCATCTATAAATTGTTGTAAACAATAATGTTTACAATAAAGTGTAGTTTAAAGTATTAGCAGTATTACAATACCCAGAGTTCTTATTAGAAGTTATAATAAAATGATGGAGTTACTGAATAAACAGTACAATGTAGTAGATTGCACGTTTAAAAAATTGCATTGAGTAGAGATGCATTCAGTAGAGATCTGCATTAGGAATGGTTGCTAATCTCCGAAAAATAATGTCAAGGGAAAAATACATTGGGGTTATAATTTATAATTTGATATATCAAAAAGTATGAAAACAACATAGTACAATTTGTTTTATTATGTCAACTCGTTCTCAGTTAAAAACAGGAAGTTATTTTCTCTGTGTGTAGCCAATTGGATATAGTTTTTGTGGTATTGTGTGTAAGAGGACAGACTTTAATTTCAGGAAGTCTAAGATCATATGTGACGCTCGCTAGCTGAGTGGATTTGTGTAAGGTACACAATCTCTATGAGCCTCAGTTCTTCATTTGGGAATGTAGAATAAGAGAATAAAAGTTTCATAGCTGTGTTTGGAGGACTAAATGAAATAAATAATAAAAGTCCTTCAGTATCACTGAAATAAATAATGCCTTTGGGAAATCACAACTACCATGAATATCATTCCCAAAGTTAGGAATTCATTCCAACTAAAAAAATGAATAAGAGACTCTTTATATATCCTAGTAAGTGTTACATAAAATATACAGCACATTAGTTATATTATTTCAATCAATTCTCAAAAACACTCTTGAAATTTCAACTCCATGTCAAGCAAATTAAATGAAGCCTAAAAACATTAAGTAACATCCAAAGTCACAAATTCTATTAAGTGGCTCATTTGCCTTTGTTCCATGTCTTTCTAATGGCAAAAGCCATCCATGTTCTATGATGGTAAGCTGATCCCTAATGTCTTAAGTACAAGTTAGTAGTAAGTTTAAATGCCATAACTCTATTAACAATTTATTTACTTTTCCTTCTTTGTTCATATTGTAGATGTTTAGTTCATAAGCCAAAAGCATGAGCATTGGGTGTCTTATGTAAGACATGCATCACTAGGTTCTACTCCTGAAGACAAGAATACACTGTATATTAACTAACTTGAAAATTTAAATTAAAAAAGGAATAAAATAAAAAAATAAACGGATAGAACTGGGCCCTAGTGCACATAGCGCACACTGGGCACATATTTTTCATGTGTCTAAGTACACCCTTAGAAACTAGTTTTTTATTTTCTGTTAGACAATTGTAATCATTTACAAGTATATCAATTATAGATGACAAAATGGGTTACTTCACTGGTATATTTTAAAAATTAACTATGAAATTCAAACTTATTTAGTATTTCTATGCTCAAAAATGTCTTCAACAACTTGGAATACTTCTGGAGCTAATTAGAAACTACTTATAAGTGTCTGTAAGTAGAAAAACAGTGGTAATTCAGTGTATTTATTCTTCTCAGATTTTCATAGGCATAGATATAAACATAGATAGCTCTCCTAGTAATATCAAAATAGTAGAATTAAAGTAAAACTTTACTTATAGATTTTTGAACTGTAGGTCATAATTTAGAATTTCGGGGTTTCAAAAATTTCTATGTCATGTACAGAATGCTAAAATATTAAATATAATAAAAGCATTTCACAGTTATATATCATGTTTCATGTTTTTAATAAAAATGTATGTGCATTAGGCCATTTTTCCTTTCTTTTTATCTTAACTATGGGGCTTGATTTGAATATCTTGAAAATTACTCTTTAAATACTTCTGTACAATTCATTAATGAACTGGATCTTAAAAGATATTTGAGTCATGAATGATTCAGAAATAATAGTTAATAAAACGTTGATTATATTTTTACATGATCATTTATATGCATACTTTTTATGGTTTATTATTTATTCATTTTGAGAGAGCACACAAGTGAGCAGGAGAGGGGCAGAGAGAGAGGAAGAGAGGGATTCCCAACCAGACTCCATGCTGTCAGTGCAGAGCCATTCATAGGGCTCAAACTCCCAAACTGAAAGATAGTGACCTGAGCTGAAATCAAAGTTTGGAGGCTTAAATGAATGAGCCACTCAGGCACCCCTATACTGTTTGTATTTTGAGAAAACAGATCTGATGGTCCAGGAGCATTATCTCATTTTAGAAATTATGAAAGCACAGAAAAATAATAAAAGATACCTATGACATATTGACACTAATAGAGTAAAGCCTAAGGCTTTCAATGTGGGTTCTTTTTTTAATTCTTTCATGTATCAACCCAAATGAGTTTGTGTTTGACATGTTGTCCAAGCTAAGCCATTAATTTATCATTAAGCCATTTAAAAAGGCTTTACTTATATTTTTTAATGTCTGTCAGCTGCTAGTAATTTATCATAGAGGATATTAACATTCTTATTAACATTATGCACAGTAGAAGCAATAGGTCAGTGAGGCTAAAATCACTTTGAGGTATATACAGCTCAAAAGATTAGTGAAAACTTAAACTCAGGAAGGCTTAGTTTTCATTACTCCAGTTGAAGACCTTCAGATCTTCTAAACATATATCTTTAGCCTAATCTCTGAATGGTCCAGAGTTGTGGTAGAGGACATTTCTTTACATTGTGAATACTCTGAAAACAAACTAAGGCTATTAACAGTATTGCTTTTGCTTGAAATCATCCTTACCTAAATTACTAAGGTTGTACCAATCTCTCAAAACATCCAATTTAAATAACACCTTTCTTTAAGAACATTCTGTCTTTTCAAATTATAGCTAATCACTTAGTTCTTTTTGCAACTTCATCCTTAATACATAGTCTTTTGAGTATCTCAATGACATCTGTCCTACAAGATTATTATAATTTTCCAGTTGATCTGCCCACAAATTTAGCAGTTTCAAATTAATTTTCCCAAATAAATTATAATAGATATGGACTTCTCCATTTCATTTGGTCACAATCTTGCTTGTGTTCATTTAGCAAATTAGGCTTCCAGAATTTAAATAAAATATCCATGATTGAAAGACTCATATTTGTTATCCAAAAGAATCTATGGAAACTCCCACAATTTTTCTCAAGAACCATCTTGATATTTTTTGGTCAATTAAAAAATAATATAAAGTCATTTCATCTCTAAACATTTTTTGTCATTGCCATTGTATGAATACAACATCTGTATTTTATAGGTTAAACATTATTTAAGGTTAAGTCAATTTGGCATTAATCTATGATTAGAGTCTCTAAAAAGTACAGATATTTCTCTCCCAAAAAAATATTCCGTGCAGAAATTTGTTTTTTTCCCTACATATCTCAAAAGTAATTTCCTAATTGTAGATTCTATTTCTCATTTTTTAGTGCTCTTTTGCCCAATATGACATAGTCATTAATTGCAGATTGTCTAACAAATCTTTATTTATTTATTTATAATTAGTTGGTTATACCTTGAAATGTTTCGTAACAAATGCCCTCTCGTTTACTGGGATTTAAAATTATTCATGATATTATTTACTAAAAGCTGAATTAGCTTTGCCAATGTGATCAAATTCATTGAAATAGTCTATTTTTAATAAGTGTATCCTTGCTTGTTTTAGAATATGAATTTTAAAAAGCATCATCTTTAGCTTACATTTGGCTCCTGTTATCACTACTTTTTCACTTCACATTCTCTCCTCAACCCTTTTTCATTAGTTTAAAGCCCAACAACTCAATAACCTGTGTCTCTCAAACTTTGAGTTTTCCAAAGACATGAGTCTTCTCTTTATTGTCATCTTGCTCAATCTCAGCAATATTTAGCACAATTGATCACCACGAGCAATGTGAAACATGTACCTGGAATAATCCACATCAGTGACCAAGGACATCTGTAGGGTGCAGTGTTGGGGGAGTCCATTTAAAAATATGATACTGAACTTCACTGAGCTTTGCTGGGTCCAAGGCTGTAAATATGTGCTGGTCTTGTGTGCACTTTCTCAGGCTGGGTAGAAGCCTTTCCTACTTACATAGAAAAGGCACACAAAGTGGTCCAACTTCTAAAATAAATCATTCCTCGATTTGGGATCTCTATCATTATGGGATCAGATAATAGGCCAGGACTGTGGACTTCTATATAGCTTGGCTATAGGTTTTTTTTTTTTTAAATGTGGATGTGGAATAATTGGAACCCTCATAAATGTTAGTGGGAATGTAAAACTGTGTAGTCACTATGGAAAACATTTTGGCATGGTGTGTAGACTAGAGATGTTTAGGTCAAGTTTGTGTTATTTTCATAAGTAGAGAGTCCACTGAAATCTGACTTATAGCATACCAAAATCTATCACAAAGAGTAATTAACAGAAATATAGGTTTTTTGTTTCTTTTTGTCTTTATTTTTATATGACTCTATTAATGCAATCAGTTATCCTTTAGGAAAGCCTAGATTAAAATAAAACAGATACTTTCGCAGAATTAGTGACATTTTTAATAGAAATTATATGAACAAATTATTAGGGGCTGTTAACTGCTTACTTACGACATTAAAGGAGGTTGGATGTCTGTAGCAACACGTTTATGAGGATATTAAGATAGGAGGTATCACTATAGTCTTTCCTCTTTAATTCTCATTTATTCCTCCTCTCCTCCTTCTCCTCCTTCTTCATAGAAGTCAGCTGTGAGATACCACACACCAGTGAAAGCCTTTATTCTTCTTGAACTAACCAATAATCCACAATTACAGGTGGTCATGTTTCTTCTTTCTTTCTAATTTACATTTGAGTGCCAGGTAATCTAACCAAAATCACCCTCATCCTATTGGACTCTCATCAAAGACACCATGTATTTCTTCCTCCAAAATTTATTATTTCTAGAAATCTCATTTACAACTACCTGCATCCCCAAATCTCTTGTCAGTATGGCAACAAGGGATAATGAAGTAGGGAAGCTAAAGGATATCCTTGTTAGAACGGCTCCCTCTCTGCTGGTTTTCTGCTAGGCCGCATTTACTCATGTTTCATATTTTGCTTCTGAGTAAGCCAATGAAGCTACGTTCCCATTTCAAGAGGGAAGCAAGAAAGGTAATCATTCTCTGAGTTTCGTTCTAGGCCCGAACACCTGATAACACCTAAGAACCAGATTCAATTATTTTCCAGGACATGAGTTTCACACAAACCTCAGCTGACACTGGCATCAATATCTCCACCTTTCGTAATTTATGGAATAACATGTATTGTTCACGTGACATCTGCTTTTCCCTGGAGTCCTGGATGAACATGTACCCTAGACCCTTTTCTAAAATAAACCCCTAGCTCAAAACACAACAAATTGACTCATTCTCCTTCTTTTCCAAGTTCCCAGACACTCCATCTGCTATTCTTTGTGTGTCATTTATGCTATTCAGTAAACTCTGTTGCTACTTTCCCTGGCTTGCAGTTGATTTCTGCCCTGAGTAAGGTCAAGGGCCCTCTTGGATGGTCCTGCAGGAGCCTCCTCTGAGGCCTGCCTGCATCAATATGATCATTTCTCACAAGAGTTGTGCACAACAGCTGTTTTATACTTGCTTGGGATCAATACAACTTTTTGCTCTGGTTCCTTAGGCAAATGTTTGCCATTGGACTAGTACTTCACAGACTCTGGGCAGACTTCCTTAAAGATCTTTGTAGTTGAACTATTTGATTAACGTGACCCTTCGTAGTGAATGAAAGGGTTTAAATAAGGTTACTCTTTTAATGATCTAAACAATAACCTTGTTTTCTGCGTGGTTGAAATTCCTAATTATAAAGGTTTTGGAAGAATTGAAAAATAGAACGATAACAGTAGATCATTGGAAAAATATTTTTCATAGTCTTCGAAGATTCTTAGAATCAATGCATGAAGGTTATATTAAACATACTTTTAGTAGTAAATAAAAAAAACAGTTTTCAAATGTGTAAGTCAAATGAGAATTTCCAGTTGCCCATGAGTTGCTATTAAAGGACCAAAACCAAAGTATTCTTGTATATCAGAGTCTAAATAGAGCCACCAATAATTAGGGTCAGGTGCATTTATACAGGGTTTATAAACAGATGGGAGTATTAACCTAATTACCACGAACAACAGGGATAAGACAGATGAAATATATGCTTCTATCACCTCTGTAAATCACCATTAAGGGATGGAATTCCTACAAAAGGAAATGTCTTTCCTGGCTGGACGTTTGCCTAATTTTTGAATATTAAAAGGTGCCCTCTTGCTGCCAAAAGAAAAGAATCTCTATGTTATTTCCTCAGGTCAGTATTAACTACACACTTTTGCTAGGTCGAAAGGAAACGGGAATTGAGAGAAAGATTTTGGCAAGTAAACTTTATATCAAGTAACAACACTCTGTTGTTATGAAAAACACTGAATTTACTTCACAACAATTTTAGAAAACAGATGGATAACATGGATATATTGGCTGTATTCCAGACATAGGAGTGGTAGGGACAAGAATGAGAATCTTAAATTACATTTATAAGACTACCAAAGTGGTTCTTACACAAATCCTTTCAAAACTACTGATATACCAGGTTTACGTCCAAAATACAATTTAGTATCCAGGTCCCTCCAACTTCTCTAGACTTGTTACCTGTACCTTTATAACAGTATATTATGTATTTGTGGGACTGCATTCTTGAATTTTGCAAATAAGTGGTATCTTCTACTGAGTGCTAAACAGTTCTAACAGCATATATTTAATGAACTATGAGACGTGGATTAAATTTCTCTTATTTATATATGGAAATCCTGAGGCACAAAAATTTTATGTATTCTTTGCAGCATTGCACATTGTGTATGTAAGCAAATCTTTACAGAACCCAGCCTGAATATCTCAAAAATCTTGTTTGAGAGTCTCATGCCCTACCGACTGAGGTAACCGGGCGCCCCAAAAATCTTGTTTGAAACATTAGTTATACTAATTCTCTAAATGCATGTAGTTGTCTAATAACTTCATGTTATTTGCATATATTTGTACCTCAGTCATCTTTTCCTATGTGTATTTTTAGTCTCACCATAATTATTACTTCCTCCTAAAATGCCCTCAGATCTCCAAAATTACTTAGAAGCCGTATTTTAAGTATTTTAATATCCTTTTATTACAACACTAACTATACAATGTATAGCAAAAAATATTGGAGTTGTGTGCTTATCTCCTTTAAGGAATGCAAGCTTCGTAAAGGTAAGGATTGAGCCCCTTGCAATACCTGAAATAAGGGAGATATACAACACATATTTAATTAATTAATGAATTACATATAGCAAGTTATACTTGTAAAAGACATACTTTATTTAAAGTATGGTTTCTAGATATGTATATATAATAAAGAAATGTTATTTAAAGCTTGTGTTATAGACCTGAGGGAGTAAGTTATTATAGCAGTGTGCTTTCATTAGGAAGAATAAAATATATTGGTGGAAGTGAGCTGCAGCATTCTCAAGAGAATGTCCCATATGAGAGGTGTCTGGTGTTTCAGTTGGCTAAGTGTCAGAGGCTTGATTTCTGCGCAGGTCATTGATCTCATGATTTGTGAGTTCAAGCCCGGTGGGGGCTCTGCACTAACAGTGAGGAGCTTGCTTGGGATGTTCTCTCTCCCTCTCTCTCTCGGCCCCTCCCTTGCTTGCTCTCTCCCTCTCAAAAAATAACTAAAAAAAAATTTAAAGGTGAGAAAAAGAGATGTTCTATATAAGATAATAATTAATGAGGTAGAAAAACATGATCACCAAAAGTGAATGAAACTTTCTTTTTTGTTTTCATGACAAGATTGTGATTTGTAGCATTTATTACAATTGTTTTTTTAAAAACCCCAACATCTTTTGTAACATATCCCAGAAGACTTCTTTCACCTGCTGGTTCCTTAGGGTATAAATGAAGGGATTTAGTAAAGGGGCAACTGAGGTATACAGCAAAGCTACACCTTTGGATAAACTCACTCTTTCTTTGGCAGATGGTTTAATATACATAAAGATGCAGCTTCCATAAGTCATGGAGACAACAATCATGTGGGAAGTACAGGTGGAAAAAGCTTTGGTCCTTTGCTGTGCTGAAGGGAATTTGATAATCGTCTTAATGATGCAACTGTAAGAAAGAATCACCAACACCAATGTGATTACAAGTGTCACCACAGCGAAGATAAAAGACATCAATTCTAGGACATGTGTATCTGTGCAGGATATCTGCAGGATAGGAGAAGTTTCACACATAAAGTGATCAATTATTTTAGAAGCACAGAAATCCAGCTTGAGTCCCATGACCAATGGAGGAAAGATGATTAGGAATCCAGTTACCCAAGGGGAAAGTACAAGTTGATAGCACGCTTTGCTGTTCATCATGATTGGGTAATGCAAGGGTTTACAGATGGCAACATAGCGGTCATAGGACATAGCAGCCAGAAGGTAAAACTCTGTCACTCCCAGTAAAAGAATAAAAAATAATTGAGCTGCACAATTATTATATGAGATGGTTTTTTCTCTAGTCACAATGGTTATTAAGTATCTGGGAATACATACTGTTGTGAATATAATTTCCAAAAATGAGAAATTACGGAGAAAGAAATACATCGGTGTCTTGAGGCGAGGATCTAGCAAGGTAAGGAGGATAATGATCAAGTTCCCCATCAAGCTCAATATGTAATTAAGAAATAGAAACATGAAAATCACAATTTGCAATTGTGGGTCATCTGTCAATCCTTGGAGAATGAAATCTATTTCCGTTGATCGGTTTTTCATTTTTCATTTATGAGACTTATCAAACACACATAAGAAAAAAAGACAAAAAATTAAACATATATAAGTATAATGTAGCATAACATAAATTAACCCATGTATATTAATCTTTATATATATATAAACATATAAAACCTAAATATATATGTTAGCCTAAGTGTATATAAATTAACTTTAAAAATATATAAATTAACATAAATATATAAACTAAATATATATACTAAATCTATAGTTTAACTAAATATATATAAACTAACTTAAACACTTATATATTTACCCAAAGCAGAAAAAGGTATATATTCTTCATCAGTTTGCAAATTATTTCTCCTGTCTGAAATTCGTGATGTCACATAATTACCTGCTATATGCTACAATTCTACATTTTTCCCCATCCATTAGTTCTGCTTATTATATTTCTCACAATTTTTCTCTGGAACTTGGATACTTTCCTTGGTTATTATGCATTTTTACCTATTCCTGAATGGACTCAACAACTCTGCTTGCATAATTTAAATAAAAGAATAGGAGTTATTTTAAATGTACTTTTCTACCATTTTTATCCCACCTGTATAAATGCACTAAGTTGTTCTGTGTTTTAGAATGTGTATTAGGGTGATTTTCAAAACAAGGATTTAGAATTATATTACAACTCCTGTGATAGGTAAGGATGAAGCAGCATTGATTTACATTAATTAGAGTGAAATTTTTCTGCACTGAGAGTATATAATTATTTATAAATTTTCTTGACTGGCTTTGTTATATTAAAATGGACAGTTGTTTTTCAGTATATACAGTAAATAAAACAGAGCAGCACATGACAAAACCAGAGAAGACATTTTCATAAAAAATATTGTGTCTTTTTTTCAGTTAAGCTTTTTGAGGTATATTCCTACATGTGTCTACATAATTTGGGTTGCTGTTTCTTTGTTTGTTTGTTTTACTTTCTCAATATTCTTTTAAAGTTATTGAATAATCCAGAAATTATTATAGGGAAGTAAAATCTGCCACCTCAAAATGTGTCTCTTAGGCTTGATGATTAATTTAAGCAGATTACTTTAAGAAATGAAAGACTCAGAATGTTTTTCTTTTTATCACCTCCTCAAATGCCAGAAAGATTTTAGATAGAGGACCTGCTCCAAAAAGGAACTCTCACCATACATAACTACAGTGTAATATGAGTTAGTTGTGGTAGAGATGCAGGAAGTTAGCGAGCAAAGTCTGTTTGATAAAATTCTTCTGTGTGTCCCAGTGTTTCTGTATGGCCCAGTAAACATTTGTTTACCAAATATTTCCTCTTTTTTATTTACCTTTGAATTGTTTTCCTTCTCTTTGAAGTCCCAGACCCTGGTATACCCTTCCTTATTAGCTCAGAATGGCATGTAAGCCCCAAATGCCTGACTGCCGATAATTCTCATATCTTTATTGAGCTGCCCACATATATGTAATTCATTTGATTTTCTCCTGTTACCCTGTCACATGTCAATTTAATTCTGAAACCAGCCAAGAGATTCTTGATGAGTTGAGTAAAATCTCCCTTCCCAACATTATATTACTACCTGTCCTTTCTATGTATAAGAATTCTACTAATTTGCATATTATACTATCCCCTTTTATATTAAACATGCCAGTCTATTTCATTATATATATTACCAGAAGACTTTTAAAAAACATGGTTTACTAAAGTGCTCTTATTTATAGTCTTTTATATTTGTCTTATTAATATTCCTATTTGTTTATTAATTTTTCTTCTTTAGGGAAAAAATAAAACTAAGATGTCCATGCTTAATGTGATTATCTAAATCAGATATTAGGTAATAGCGTCAATATTTTTAACAGCAATTGAAGACTTGCAGTCCTCAGCTACTAAGTGATCACAAACTTTTATTGTAAAAAAACATATTTATGTCCTTATTATAACTCCCATCTTTGCTCTATTTCTGACTTGAAGAGGTATGCTCAAGGAGTTATTCATACAATTTCTGTTACTGTGTGGGTCTAACAGAATGTTATAGAACTACGTTATTTCAAATTTTAAAGAGGAGTTGCTCAGTACTTTTTCTGTATCACTTTACCCAGAGCAATACTTAATAAAGAGAAACAGAGAAAATGAAAGTTAGATGCAACTATATATAATTAAAATAGGTTACCACATCTGTTAATACACACTCATAAAATGATGCTACTATTAAAAATTTTGTAAACCATAAAAATGTAGTAGTAAAATTCAACTTCTTGAATTGGACATGTGCATTTGACCTAATTTCTGATTTTGAAGTTGCTAAAATTGTAGTTGCTTTACCTTTTTGGATGTATCATGTCTATTGTTTCCTTATGTATGCATGGCAGAAATGTATTTTAACATAATTAATTATGATTTTACTTTTTTTTTATTTTTTAATGTTTAGTTTTGAGAGAGACAGCACGAAAGTGCAAGCAGATGAAGGGAGGATGGGGAGACAGAATCTGAAGCAGACTCCAGGCTCTGAGTTGTTAGCACAGAGCGGGCCTGAAGGCTTTAACCCACAAGTCGTGAGATCATGACCTGAGCCAAAGTTGGACGCTTAACCAATTGAGCCACCTACGTGTCCCATGATTTTACTCTCTTATGATCATATTTTATTATCTAGTCTGCATATTTACTATCATTGATTTTTGTAGGAAGAATCCTGTACATATGATGCATCTATAAAGACTTTCTACATTCCCTCAAATTCATACTTACTTTGAAGTTCAGAACTCAGGTATTAACAATTTTAATGGACATCCATCTTCTATTCCAGATAAGCTGCATTTTGTGAAATTTTGTTGTTATGACTGCTGTCATTCAAAACCTCAAAATAGGTAGTTATACTTTAAAATAAAATAAAATATGACAACTGAAAACTCATGGCATCATTTAATGAAAGGTAGGCAACGGTTCTAAGAAAGACTCCATACTGCTCTCTGTAGTCTTAAGAAATGCTGCAGTTTTATCATTTTCTATTTATTACAGACTCAAGGATTCTATTGAAACAAAACAAATGGGGGAAAAAACCCGTCTTCTTTGGGGATCAAAGTTCCAAAAACACTAACTATTGGCAATAAAAGACACTATTGTACTCAACTTTAAATAAAAGCTGAAATGAAAGTATCCCAGAGGAGTATCATAAGTGATTTAGAAAAATAGGTGAAATATTTAACAAGATCATTAGCAGTTCACTGCCCTGGGGCAAACCTGGGGAATCCCAAGCTGTTTTATACAAGCCCAAGACATTGCCTTGCTTCCAATTAGCAACAGAAGCAACTCTAGCCTTCATTGTAAACCATTTTATATTCTGGCACCTAGTAGTGTATTTATTTATGAATAATAATTAAGCAGATTATCAGAGTATTATCATATTATTATCATATTATTTATGAATAATAACTAAGCAGATTATCATATTATTATCAGATTATTATCAGATTATAATTATTATTATCTGATAATAATTATCAGATTATAATATTATTATCTGATAATAATTATCAGATTAATAAATTGAAGCTTGCATTGAATTTTGGATAAAATTATTTTGATCTTTCAACTGAACTGAATTTTATCTATTAAATACATTTTATGTTAATGCCCAAACCTGGAGATTCCAACATCCATCAGCTAGTAAATCGTTTAACAAATTGTGGTATATGCATACAATGGAATAAACTAGTCATATGTAAAAAAATGATTGACACTCAGAAATATTAAGTGAAAGTGAAAGAAAGATAAGTGAAAGAAGTCAGATATAATATTTATATACTCTATGATTCTATTTCTATAATTCTGGAAGAATCTGAATTATAGGAATGGAAATCTGACCAGTGGTTTTAAGGATTAATGGTGAGATGTGATTGACTACAAAATGTCAGGAGAAAACATTTTAGGATAATGGAAGCATTTTATATCTTGATTGTAGTGGTGGTTGCATTGCTATATATGCTTGTCAAATTTATCAAACTACATACACCCCCCCAAAAGTGAGCAGTTTTGTTGTTAAATTCAATCTCAATAATCTATCAAATATATTTTGATGTAACTTACCTCTTTTTTATTACACTACTATTACTTAGGTCTGTACTATCCAATACAATAGCCACTAGCTACATGTGGATATATACATTTGAATTTAAACTAATAAATATTAAATTAAAAGTTTAATACTCAGGTTTCCTGTCTCACATTGAGGTTTTTCAGCCATTTTGAGTTAATTTTTGTGTATGGTGTAAGAAAGTGGTCTAGTTTCATTCTTCTGCATGTTGCTGTCCAGTTCTCCCAGCACCACCTGCTAAAGAGGCAGTCTTTTTTCCATAGCATACTCTTTCCTGCTTTGTCAAAATTGGCCGTACATTTGTGGGCCCAGTTCTGGGTTCTCGATTCTATTCCATTGGTCTATGTGTCTGAGGTGGTGGTGATAGAGGAGGGCACTTGTGGGGAAGAACACTGGGTGTTGTATGGAAACTAATTCGATAATAAACTACTTAAAAATTAAAATAAAAGTTTAGTATTCAGTTCCTCAGTTACACTAGCCACACTCAAGTGTTTAGTGGCTATAGGTGGTTAGTGCCTATCATCTTAGACACCACTGACTTAAATAATTAATTTTTTGCTTTTGTATTTTCTAAAGCATATATTTTGTATATAAATTTTTTATGAATTTTGATACGCTACATTTTATTATCATATAGTTTAAAATTTTCTCTAATTACTTTCTGATTTTTTTTGACCAATTGGCTATGTGGAAGTATACTGTTTAATTTCCAAGTATTTGGTCACTTTCTAGTTATTTGCCTGTTATTGATTTCTTGCTCACTTCCATTATAATTAGAAAGCATACTTTCAATAATTTATCCTGTGGAAATTTTTGAAACTTTCTTTATGCTAAACTCATAGTCAACATTGTAAATATTTCAACATTTTTGAGAATATTAAGTATTTTGAACTTGGATGCAGTCAGCATTCCATATGCATGAGAGAATAGAAAAGAACACAACATTAAGTTTTTTGGTATTTCGCAAAGACTAATATATTTGATAGTAGTTTAGTTATGTAATTTTCATCTCCATCATTTCTTTTTACTTTCTTCTAGGTTTTCTATCTCATTTTTTATATTTCCATTTTGTTCATGCTTTCCTTTCTTCACTTCACATCTTCCTTTAGTTCTTTTGACATTTTTATTTTTTATTTTTTTTATTTATTTTTAATATAACACTATTTATTTTTTTAACATATGCAATTATTTTCCGTCATTTACAATACAGTAGTTACAATGACACTCCAAACAGAAAAGCAAAGTAAAAAATCAAAACCCCCACTTCTATTTCATGTAATTAGACTTAAAGAGAAATTAACAGGTTAAGTACCAATTAGTTAATCACCTAATTTCACAGCTATCTGAAGTGGCACTGGTTCTTTAGCAGCTTATCTATGATACATTCAAGATAAATGATACAATTTATTACTTGCCTATAAGCTAAAACACAGCCTGCTTAATACCTTTACTTAAATTCCACCTCTATACTACAGTATACTTGAAGTCCATGCAGAAAAGTAGCTACCTTTTATATAGGAAATGGATGATTAAGTCTTTGGTGTTGTAAAAGCAACTTCATTTAAACATAACCACCCCCACCACCATAAAAAGAAGAGGAAGAGAAAAAAAAAAAAGTAAAGAGAATAATAAGGGAAAAACCCAAGACACACCCCCTAGGGGAAAAAAAAAACCAGCGTGTAACTCCTGTCCTTGACAGAATGTATTAAATAAGCAAACACCACCAACAAGCAGAACAAGTACTACAATGTAAAAATATTAACAAAAAGAAAACCCTCTCACATGCGTAAATGAAAGATTGCACACATAGAACTCATATTTTTCAAGCTTCAATAGTAAATATTTTGCTACTATGTATTAAATACTGCATGGTTTACCCAAGCTAAGATGAAACCACATCATGAATCAATAAGCATTTTTAAACTGTTGTTCTAAACTCTATCTAGTGGATCCACTATTAAGTTTTTTTCGGGAACAATTTCTGTTGATTTCTTTTGACTGAGCGATATTTTCTTGCTTCTTTTTATGACTTGTGATTTATTGTTGTTGAACACTAGATACTTAAACC
This sequence comes from Helogale parvula, assembly GCA_004023845.1. NCBI lineage: Eukaryota > Metazoa > Chordata > Mammalia > Carnivora > Herpestidae > Helogale > Helogale parvula. The sequence continues at coordinate 18,723 of PJEM01012834.1, read as the reverse complement.
CAATAATGTAATAACTCTGGAATTCAGATTCTTCTCCTTCCCCAAAATCATTTTTTGTTATTGTTTCTGTCTTCTTTTATTTTTTGGTTGCTGTAGGCCAGAGCAAATCCTGCCAACACCATATCTCTGGTCCTGCGTGCTTCAAGAGCCTCAGCCACAGTAGTGCTGGTGAGCCTCCTCCCATGGAAGACCTGCACACTCCTTATTAAAACTACACAACCCACCCACACTAGCCTGGTCCCAGTGACAGTGACATGTCTCCTCTCACTGGCCCACAAATTTTGCAGGCACTGTGTGCCTTACTTCCTCCAATATGTTCTTGGAGGCACAAACCAGGCACAAGCCTGGCAGTGTGCAAGCAGAGCCAACAGGAATCAGCACCACCTGAAGTGCCCTGAGGTGAGAGGAAGACAATCACACACCAGTCAGACTGCAGTCCCAGTAACGGGCTGGGGGAGGAGGTTTGGTCTGGTTGCAGGCCCCACCCACCAATGAAAGCTTCTCAAGAGACAACACAGGAAAATTACCCTGCAGTTTGATGCTGCTGCATCTCTGGCAAATTCCTGGTCTGACTAAATGCAGCCCAAAACAGAAATAGATTGATCCACCAACACCACCGGGACACATAACAACCCACATCAGCCACTGCAGAAGATTGGAATGAAGGAAAAAGTGGCCAAAACTCAGCCACAGGGCACATGCAACACAACACACATAGGAGACACCCATGCAGCACCAGGTTCTAGTGAACAGGGGACATGTCACTGCAGGACACTATAGGATCTGTTCTTCAAAAAGCCATTACTTTCAAGAGCAGGAGTTGTAGCTGACTTTTCTAACACAGAGAAACAGACACAGAGAGTTAAAAATAATTAGATAGAGGAATATATCTCAAATGCAATAATAGGACAAAACCGCAGAAAGAGACCTAATTGAAATGGAGGTAAGTAATATGCCTGACAGAGAAAAAAATTAATGATCATAAAGATATTCACTGGACTTGAGAAAAGAGTGGAGGGTGTCAGTGAGTCTCTTAACAAAAAGATAAAAAAGAAACAATCAGAGATGAACAACACAATAAGTGAAATTTTAAAAACACTAAATCGAATAAATAGCAGACTAAAGAAAGCAGAATAACACATTAGCAACCTTAAGGACAGTTATTCTTTAAGGTTGGAAAGTAATCAAGCTTAGCAGATGAGAGAAAAGAAATGATGCAAGATGAGAATCACTTTAAAGAATTCAGTGACTCCATCTAGTGTAATAAGATTGGCATTATAGGGATCTCAGAAGGAGAAGAGAGAGAAAAGAAGGTGGGAAATTTATTTCAAGAAATAATAGCTGAAAACTTCCTGAATCTGAGGGGGGAAAAAACACCAAAAATCCAGATCCAAGGGGCAGAGAGATTCCCCAACAAAATCAACTGAAGGAGGCTGGTTCATACCAAGACACATCGTAAGTAAAATGGCAATGTGTAGTGATAAAAAGAGAATTTTAAAAGCAGAAAAGAAGATACTTATATAGAAGACACCACTTATAACTCTATCAGTTGATTTTTCAGCAGAAAATTTGCAAGTCAGAAGAATGTGACATGATATATTCAAAGTGCTAAATGAAAGAAACCTGCAGTCAAGAATACTCTTTCCATCAAGGCAATCATTTAGAATAGAGGAGAGATAGAGTTCTCAAAACAAAGAAAAGTTCAAGGAGTTCCTGACAACAAAACCAGCCCTAAAAATCAGTCAAGAATTTCACAAATTAAAGGGTGTAAAGTATGACACCATATACTAAAATATGTAGGGTAGAGGAGTAAAGAATGGGTTCAAACTTAAGTGACCATCAACTTAATACAGGCTGCTATATGCACAACATGTTATATACAAACCTAATGGTAACCACAAATCAAAAGCAGTAATAGATATGCAAAAAATAAATAGGAAGTAACCAAGTACATCACCAAAGAAAGCCAGAAAACTGTGAGAGAAGAGAGTATGAGAAGAAAGTTACAGAGAAGAACAACAAACACAGCAAACAGGTAAAATGGCAATAAGAGCACACCTATTAATAATTACTTCGAGTAAATGGTCTAAATATTCCAATCAAAAGTCACAGGGTGATGGAAAAGATAAGAAGCAAGACCCATCTATATACTGTCCACAAAAGACTCATTTCAGGCCTGAAGACATGCAGATTGAAAGTGAGGGGATGGAGAAAATTTTATCATGCAAATGGATGTGAGAAGAAGGTTGGAATAGCAATACTTATATCAGACAAAATAGACTGTAAAGCAAAGGCTGTAACAAGAAACAAAGGGCACAATCACAAAGGGAACAATCCAACAAGAAGATGTAACAATGCAAATATTATGCACCAAACATCAAAGCACTCAAATACATAAAGCAGCTAATAACACACATAAAAGAACTAATTGATACAATACAATAAGACAATAATAATACCATGATACAATAATAGTAGGGGACTTCAACACTCTGTTTACCTCAATGGCTAGATCATCCAAACAGAAAATAAGGAAACGGTGGCTTTCATGACACATTGGATGAGATGAATTTAACAGGCATATCAGAACTTTCTGTCCTACAACAGCAGAATACACATTCTTTTCAAGTGCACGTTGAATATTTTCCAGAATAGACCGTATGTTATGCCACAAAACAAGTCTCAACAAATTCAAAAGATCGAAGTCATACCATGCATCTTTTCTGATCACAATGCTGTGAAACTAGAAATCAACCACAAGAAAAAAAACCTGGAAAGAACATAAATACATGGAAGTTAAATAACATGATACTGCACTATAAAAGGGCCAACCAAGATAGCACACAAGAAATCAAAAAATATATTGAGACAAATGAAAATGAAAACACAATGGTTCAAACCTTTGAGATGCAGCAAAAGTGGCTCCAAAAGAAAAGTTTATAGCAATATAGGCCTATCTCAAGAAGTAAGAAAAAAATCCCAATAACCTAATTTGAATTGAAATAAGAATAAGTAAATCATAAACCTAGTGGAAGGAAGAAAATAATAAAGATTAGAGCAGAAATAAACAAAATAGAAAATAAAAAAAATAGAGACTGAGTCTTTGAAAAGATCAATAAAATTGATAAACCTTTAGCCGACTCAAAAAAAGAAGACTCAAATAAACAAAATCACAAAAGCAAGAGGAGAAATAACAACTTACACTACAGAAATACAAATTATAAACGAATATTAGAAAAAATTACCAAAAAGAAATGGAAAAACTTTTGAAACATATAAAGTACCAAAACTGAAACTGGAGGAAATGGAAAATTTGAACAGATAAATTACCAGCGATGAAACTGAATCAATAATCAAAAAATTCCAGCAAACAAAAGTCCGGGACTTCACAGGTCAATTTTACCAAACAATTAAAGAAGAGTTAACCTATTCTCTAAATTTTCCAAGACATAGAGGGGAGAAAAATCTTCCATATTCGTCTATGTGGTCAGCGTTACTCTGATACCAATACCAGATTAAAACCTTAGAGAAAAGAAAACTGGGCCAGTATCTCTGATGAACATAGATACAAAAATCCTCAACAAAATATTAGCAAACCAAATCCAAAAATACATTTAAATAATTGTTTACCATGATACAGTGGGATTCTTTTTTCTCTGAGATACAAGGGTTGTTTGATATTTGTAAAGCAATTAATATGTTATATAACATTACCAAATGGAAAGATAAAGATCACATAATCGTTTTAATAGACACAGAACATGCATCTATTAAGAAAGTATAGTATTCATTTCATGATAAAAACCCTCAACAAGGAAGATGTAGAAGGAACATACCTTGATAAAATAAAGGCCAGATTTGAAAAACCCACAGCTAACACTATAGGCAATGGGGATAAACTGAGAGCTTCTCCCCTATGGTCAGGAATAAGACAAGGATGTCCACTCTCACCTTTTTTCAACATTGTACTAGAAGTCCTAGTCATAGCAGCCAGACAAGAAAAAAGAATAAAAGGAATCTAAATGGGTAAAGAAGAAGTAAACTCACTACTTGCAGATGACATACTATATAAAGAAAACCCTAAAGACTCCACCAAAAAACTACTAGAAATGATATATGAATTCATTAAGAAAACAATTCAAAATCAATTATAGAAATCTGTTGAATTTCTATACACCAATAATGAAGCAGCAGAAAGAGAAGTTAAGAAAACAAACCCAATTATAATTACACCAAAAATAATAAAATACCTAGGAAAAAACCTCAACCAAAGAGATAAAAGACCTGTAATCTAAGAAGTATAAAATGATGGTGAAAGAAATCATAGATGACAGAAACAAATAGATATATCATGCTTATGGACTGGAAGAACAAATATTGTTAAAATGTCTATACTATTCAAAGCAATCTACATATTTATTGTAATACCTATTAAAACACCAATAACATTTTCCATAAAACTAAAACAAGCAATCCTAAAATTTGTATGGAACCACAAAAAAACCCAACTAGCCAAAAATCTTGAGAAGAACAAAATCAAGATATCACAATTCCAGACGTCAAGTTACAAAGCTAGTTGTAGTAATCAAAACAATAGGATACTGGGGGGAAAAGTGGACATATAGATCAATGGAACAGAATAAAGAACCCAGAGATAATAAACACATGATTCAATCACTCTTTGACAAAAAAGACAAAAATATGCATTGGGAAAAAGTGGGGAAAACCTCACCAACGGGGCTGGGAAAACTGGAAAACTACATGCAAATCACTTTCTTACACCAAACACAAAATTAAACTCAAAATAGATTAAAGACTTAATGTGAGACATAAAGACATAAAATTCCTAGAAGAAAGAACAGAAATAATTTCTTGGACATTGGCTGTAGCTACATTTCTCTAGATATGTCTCCTGAGACAAGGAAGAAAAGCAAAAATAAACTATTGGAACTTCATCAAGATAAAAAGCTTCTGCACAGCAAAGGACATAATCAACAAAACTAAAAAGACAATCTATTGAATGGGAGAAGATATTTTTAAATGATATATCTGATAATGGGTTAGTGTCTAAAATCTATAAAGAACTTAACACCCAATCTCAAAATCCAAAAACAGAGAGGCCAGTTTAAAAATGGGCAAAGACATCAATGCACATTTCTGTAAAGAAGACACAGATGGCCATCGGATACATGAAGAGATGCTCAATATCACTCATCATTAAGAAAATGCAAATCAAAACTACAATGCGATGTCATCTCACACCTGTCAGGATGGCTAAAATAAAAAAAAAAAAACAAAGAAACAATAAGTACTGGCAAGAATGTGGAGAAAAAGGGACCTTTGTGCACTGTTGGTAGAAAGGCAAAATGGTACAGCCACTGTTGAAGATAGTATATATGGAGGTTGCTTTAAAAAAAAATTAAAAATAGCAGGTGCATGAGTGGTGCAGTCAGTCAACTCTTGATTTCAGCTTAGATCATGTTCCTAGGGTTATGAGATTGAGCCCTGCACACTTTGTACAGATACAGAGCCTGCTTGGGATTCTCTCTCTCCCTCCCTACGTCTCTCTCTCTCTCTCTCTCTCTCTCTCTCTCTCTCTCTCTCTCTCTCTCTCCTTCTGCCCTTCCCCTCACCTCTAAAAAAATAGAACTACCATATGATCCATTAATTCCAGTACTGGACATTGACCCAAAGAATATGAAAATACTAATTTCAAAAGATATATTCACCCTTATGTTTTCGCAGCATTATTTACAATAGCCAAAATGTAGAAGCAGCCTGTGTCCATGGTTAAATGAATAGATAAAGATGTGTGTGTGTGTGTGTGTGTGTGTGTGTGTGTGTGTGTGTGTGTGTATTTACTTAACCATAAAAAAGAATAAAATCTTGCCATATTCATTAACATGGATGAGTCTAGAGAGTATAATGCTGATTAAAATAAGTCAGAGAAAGACAAATACCATTTCATCTCACTCTCCCATGTGGAATTTAAGCAACAAAACCAATGAACAAAGAGAGAAAAAAGACAAACCAAAAACAGACTCTTAACTATACATAACAAAGTGATGGGTACCAGAGGGGAAGTGGGTGGGGGATGATTTGAAATAGGTGAAGGGGATCAAGAGTAAATTTATTATGATGAACACTGAGTAATGTATACAATTGTTGAATCAGTATATTGTACACCCGAAACTAATACAACATTGTATGTTAACTATACTGGATTAAAAAATTATACAGTGTACTTACAGTCAATTTAAAGAAAAACAAAGAAAAAAAGGAAAATAAAAACCACTTGCAACCAATATTCTTGAATGTTAAGGAAAGACTAGGGAAGTATTCCAAATTAAAGAAGGCTAAAACATGGTAATTAAAGTAACATGTAATTCTAAATTGTATCTTTTTTTCCATAAAGAAAATTTTTAGACAATTGGTGAAACTTAAATAGGATTGGAGAAGTACATACTAATAATGTATCAATGTTAATGTCCTGATAATAATGGTTATATCATACTTATCTAGTAGAATATAGTTTTTGTTATAAACACATACTACTCTATTGAGTAGCAGAAGGAGGGTCAAATAGTGCAGTAATAAAAGATCTTCATCGTGTATTTGTTGTTCTTTTTTTATGTTTATATTGTTTCAAAATTTAAAAATAGGGAAACACTTAAGTACTGCCATACACCTCCAGTTTGGGGAGTATGTCATAAGTTAATGAAATCCTAACATTGACTAGGAAGCAAGAGAGAGGCTTCTTTCTGGGGTAAACCCTTTTACATGTAGAATTGGTCATATTGTCCCAGGGAAGTGAAATATCTGAAATTCTTGTTGGCATCAAGTATAGAGTTTAAACTAGTCCTACTTCCCTTTTGGGGGGAATATCTGTGCTATTTTGTAGTTAAATTAAGTTTTTAAAAATTTATTTATTTGTTTTTGAGAGAGAGAGAGAGAGTGGGGGAGCAGCAGAGAGAGAGGGAGAGATAGGATCCCAAGTAGAATCCACACTGTGATCAATCATGAGAACATGACCTGTGCCTAAATCAAGAGTGGGATGCCTAGCTGACTTAGTCACCCAGGTGTCCCAAACAAATTCAGTTCTGTGCTTAAAGCAATTCACAGTTTTTATTTCCTTCCTTCTTTGTTTTGGTTGTTATTGTTTTTGTTTTATTTTTCACATACCTGATATTCCTGACACTAGTCTCAGGGGACATTTGTTTGGTAATTTTAATTAATCCCCTGTGTCTCTTATGAGCAAAATGATAAAACTGTGCCTTTTGTTAGTGCATAATTTGAAGCCAGTATTTTTTGTTACAAAATTCAGGTTCCTTTCATATGAGAAATTTCCCAAAACGACTTTTCATTTAGAGTATTACATGTTCATTTAGAATTTTATGGAGATATTCTTCATTTTAATGTATAAGAAAAGAAGATAGAATATGAATCTCATCTGGCTTGAAAGAGGATTCTAACTGAATTATTTGTAATATCGGGGGCCTATCATCTTAATGAGTGTGAGTGAAAGTGGAAGTTATTAACAGATGCAGATAATTTACAGAATGCATATCTGTTTTAGAATCTTTCTCCAGAAGAACTTTAGAATTAAGTTTCCTCATAAAACATTGAATTTTTATAATATTGTGAGAGGAAAAACATTCATCATTTATTTTTTATCCCTGTCTCTACCATATTCACACAGGGAGAAAATTATTTCAATATATTCCATATATGGTAAGTCACTTATAATTAGCAATAAATATCTTGATCATATATGAAAGCAATTCTGCAAGTATAAGTCAGGTAAAATCCATTGACTTTCAAACTGTAATATAGTTTTCCTTTTTTATGCAGATGTAATCGTTAAAACTTCCTGATTAAATGCAACTGATATTAGAAGACTGATGAGTTTAAAACCAAAGAAAAATAATAATTAAGTGAAATGAGATAAAGGAACAATGGGGAGGTACTGCATCAGGACAAAATAACTAATGGTATATTTCAGAATATTTCAATCATAGAAAAATATGTAATTATCATTATTTCTGTATTTCACATATTTTTAAGTGTTTTAATGAGCTAAGGACTTTTGAATAAGCACTGTAAGCTGACATTGGTACAATTTTCTAGATGGTATAAGCATTGTTTCAATTATTTATAAGATATACACGGAAAATACATTTAAAGTCACACTTATGTTTATTTAGAACATTTAGGGGCGCCTGGGTGTCTCAGTCGGTTAAGCCTCCGGCTTCGGCTCAGGTCAGATCTCACGTTCGTGAGTTCGAGCCCCACTTCAGGCTCTGTGATGACAGCTAGCTCAGAGCCTGGAGCCTGCTTCAGATTCTGTGTCTCCTTCTCTCCATGCCCCTCCCCTCTCATGCTCTGTCTCTCTCTGTATCAAAAAAAATACAACATTAAAAATATTTGGAACATTTAAACATAATTCAGCTCATTTGGAGATGATTAGCTCAAATTTAAATTATCTTTCAAGTGCAAACAGGGGGAAAATTCAGTACTGTTGTTAACATAACTGTGGCATAAATGGAACAATCAGAGGCTGCATAGGTTGATCTATGTTATAATTTTAAGTGTCTTCTTAAATTGGATCACCTTTTTAAACTTATTTACATTTCTGACTATTTTTAACTTTCTGTTTGTAGTTTTTTTTTTAATCTTCTTATTTCCACTTTTGAAGTCGTTTTCTTATGTCTATGTAATAGAACTCTAATCTGAGGAATCAGTAAGGAGAGATGGACTTCATTCTCTTAGGAATGACCGATGGCCCACAACTGCAAATTGTGATTTTTGTATTTCTCTTTCTAAATTATGTGTTGAGTGTAATGGCGGAACTTATCCATCATCCTTCTTACCTTGCTAAATCCCCGCCTCAAGATTCCCATGTATTTTTTCATCCAAAATTTCTCCTTCTTGGAAGCTTCATTGACAACAGTCTGTATTCCCAGATTCCTGATAAGCATCATGACTAAAAACAAAATGATTTCCTATGATAGTTGGGCATCTCAATGATTCTTTTTCCTCTTATTAGAAACTACAGAATTTTACCTACTGACTGCCATGTCTTTTGAGCATTATGTAGCAATCGGCAGAACCCGACATTACCCAATCATTATGAACAATAAAGTGTGTTACCAACTTCTATTCAGTTCATAGACATCAGGCTTTCTATTTACATTTCCACCATTGGCCTGGGGACTGACATTGGAATTCTGTGCTTCCAGAGTAATTGATCATTTCATGTGTGACATTTCCCATGTGCTGCAGCTTTCTTGCTCATATGTCCTAAAATGCACTAGGACTTTATCTGGTATGTCTATAGACCTAAAAATTTGAAGTGAATAAGAATCACATGTCTGGTTAGCTTTTTTAACAACAAAGTCAATGTTCTCATCCCTAAAATCTCTTTTCAATTTGCCTGGATTACTATAGAGAAATAAGGACTGTAGGTGATTCTGATGCAGGTGGCTCCAATGAGAGTTTTCTTTCTTTTTTTCTTTATGTTTATTTATTTTTGAGAGAGAGAGAGAGAGAGAGAGAGAGAGAGAGAGAGAGAGAGCAAGCAGAGGAGGGGCAGAGAGACAGGGAGACAGAGGATCCAAAGCGGGCTCCCTGCTAATAGCAGAGAGCTGGGGCTTGATTCCACAAACCCTGAGATCATGACCTGAGCTGAAGCTGGATTTCTTAACTGATTGAGCCACCCAAGGGTACCAAGAGTTCTTTTTTTAATATAAGAACCTATATGAATAGATTTTCATTTTGTAAAGATTGCTATGTTAAACACATTCAAGATGGGTTTTTGGATGTTGAAGTCAGGAAGACAAGTTAGAGGGCTAACATTTTAAAGTAAATGAGTTTTTTGAGAGTTGAAATGCAATAGAGTCAATGAATCTGAAGCTCCAGGTGAAGATTTGAGAGGTATATAGGAAAACAAACTGAGCCGAACTGTTGAACATTTGGATGAAGGAAAAGAGATTTTTTGCATCTTCCTTGGACTTTCCTTCTGCCCACTCCTGCATGTACTTACTCATATATTTAATCCTTCTAAAGAAGGGAGTATTACTGATACCCTGTCAGATTGAAAAAAATGACCTTCAAAGAAATCCCTGAAATATATAGAGATCCATCTTGGAAATAATTTGCCATCAGAGAAATATGAGTGAAAAAATCATTAAGGGATTTAATGCTGTAACCACTATCCATGTGGCCCCGAAAGAAAAAATTAAGTTCAGGTTTGGGTTCTGATTTATCTTACTATTTTAAGCCAGCACTATTAACCATCTTCTTTTAGATGACGATTAGAAGAGAATAAGCTCGTTATATTTAAGTTCCTCAAAGCATTCCAATAAGCTCTTTAAAAACTACTAGACCCATATTAGATATGGTTTGTGAGTATTTTTTTTCATTCCTTGGGTTGTTGTTTCAGTTTCTTGATAGTGTACTTTGGCCACAAAAGTTTTTATTTTGATGTAGTCAAATGTATCTATTTTTTTTTAATTTTGTTAGTTGTGCTTTTAATGTCATATTGAAGAAAACATTGCTTACTCCAAAGTGCAAAGATGTATATTTATTATCTATTCTATGAAATTTATAATTTTAGATCTTACATGTAGGTCTTTGATTTCTCTTGAGTTAATTTTTGCGTATGGTTTGAGGTACAGATTAAAGTCACCTTTTGCATAAACATATTTATTTATCACCACATGCTTTCTTGAAAAGGCTGTTATTTCTCCATTGAATAATACTGGCACCCTCGTTAAAAATCAATTAACTATAAACCTATGGGTCTATTATAAGATTCTCAGTTCTATTCCTTTGAGCTATGTTCAATTGCTCCTTCAGTATCTCTCTTGATCAGGGTAGTTTTATATTGAGTTTTCAAATTGTAAAGTCTGACTCTCAATTTTGTTCCTCTTTTTCAGTATTCTTTTGACTATTCAGGTTCCTTTGTAATTCCAGATGAATTTTAGGATTAGGTTGCCCATTTATCCAAAAAGAGCAATTGAAATTTTAATGAAGATTACACTAATTCTGTAGATCAGTTTGGGAAATATTACCATCTTAATGAACAATGTCAAGTTTACTATCCAATAACATGGGGTGCCTTTATTTATTGTACAAGTGTTGCACTTCCTTGGTTAAATTCACATAAACTAACTCCTACAACTAGACAACAAAAAGCCCCAAAACTCAACAAAATATAGGCAAAGGACTTTGAGTAGTGATTTTGTCAAAGAAGATATACAAATGGGCAAATGACATGAAAAGATGCTCAGGAACAGTAGTCACTAGGAAAATGCAACCACAAAGACATACACTTTGCAGTCACTAGGACAGTTATAGTGTGTGTGTGTGTGTGTGTGTGTGTGTGTGTGTGTACATGTATGTTGGTTATATATATTACAAAAAATATCAGTGCTATTATACAGAATAACAAGTAATGATGTACAGAAATTGGAACCCTCATACATTGCTGGTAGAAGTGTAAACTATGCAGCCACTCGGAAAAGTCTGGCAGCTCACCAAAAAGTGGCCTGTAGAGTTACCATAGAACCCAGAAATTCTACTTCTAGGAAATGAAAACATACGTTCACACAAAAACTTTTACACACATTTTTATTGTAGCACCATGAATAAGAGCCAAAAAACAACCCAAATAACCTTGATGATGAGTGGATTTAAAAATGTGGTAAAAGTATATCTTATTTAATTGTGCTTTGCTTTATTATACTTAGCCTATACTGCATTTCTTACAAATTGAAGGGGTGGCAATCCTGCATCAAGCAAATCTAGTTGCCATTTTTTCAACAGTGTTGCTCATCTCTGTATCACATTGTGACAATTCTCACAATATTTCAAGCTTTCTCCTTATCATAACTGTATTTGTTATGGTGATCTGTGGTCTTTTTAAATTTTTTTTTATTTTTTATTAATAATTAACAAGTTGGTTTCCATATAACACCCAGTGCTCTTCCCCACAAGTGCCCCTCTCCATGACCATCAGTCCCCTTTCTCTTCCCACCTCCTTCTTCAGCCCTCACTATCTTCTCAGCATTCAAAGGTCTCTCATGATTTGCCTCACTCTTTCTCCCCATCTCTTCCCCCCCCCCTTTTCCTCTTCCCATGGTCTCCTGTTAGGTTTCTCCTGTTAGACCTATGAGTGCAAACATATGGTATCAATCCTTCTGTGCCTGACAAATTTCGCTTAGGATGACTCCCTCTAGGTCCATCCACTTTGCTACAAATGGGCGGATTTCATTCTTTCTCATTGCCTTGTAGTATTCCATTGTATAACTATACCACATTTTCTTGATCCATTTATAAGTAGATGGACCTTTAGGCTCTTTCCATGATTTGGCTATTGCTGAAAGTGCTGCTATGAACATTGGGGTACATGTACTCCTATGCATCAGCACTTCTGTACCCCTTGGGGAGATCCCCAGCTGTACTATTGCTGGGTCATAGGGGAGTTCTATTGATAATTTTTGAGGAACCTCCACACTGTTTTCCAGAGTGCTGCACCAGTTTCCATTCCCACCAATAGCGGAGGAAGGTGCCCGTTTCTCCACATCCTTGCCAGCATCTATAGTCTCTTGATTTGTTCATTTTAGCAACTCTCACTGGTGAGGTGGTATCTTACTGTGTTTTCGATTTGTATTTCCCTGATGCTGCGTGACGCTGAGCATCGTTTTTTCTTGTGCCTGTTGGCCATCCAGATGTCCTCTTTGGAGAAGTGTCTGTTAAAGTCTTCTGCCCATTTCTTCACTGGATTATTCATTTTTTAGGTATGGAGTTTGGTGAGTTCCTTGTACTAGCCCTTTAACCAATATGCCACTTACCACTATCTTTTCCCAATCTGTCGGTTGCCTACTAGTTTTTTTGATTGTTTTCTTTGCAGTTCAGAAGCTTTTAATCTTGATGAGGTTCCAATAATTCATTTTTGTTTTTGATTCCCTTGCCTTTGGGGATGTGTCGAGTAGGAAATTGCTGCGGTTGAGGTCAAGGAGGCTATTTCCTGCTTTCTCTTCTAGGGTTTTTATGGTTTCCTGTCCACATTCAGGTATTTCAGCCATTTTGAGTTTATTTTTGTGTATGGAGTGAGAAAGTGGTCTATTTTCATTCTTCTGCATGTTGCTGTCTAGTTCTCCTGGCACCACCTGCTAAAGAGGCTGTCTTTTTTCCATTGGATATGTTACTATTATTTTAGAACACCATAAACAATGCCCATATAAGACAGCAAATGTAATCCATAAATGTGTGCATTCTGACTGCTCCACTGGCCAGCCATTCCCCCCTCTCTCTCTCTCTCTCCCTCTGTCTCTGTCTCTGTCTCTCTCTCTCTGTCTCTGTCTCTGTCTCTCTCTCTCTCTCTCCTCTGGCCTCTCTGTTCCTTTACACACACCAATATTAAAATGAGGCTTACTAATGACCCTACAGTGGTCTCTTAAGTGTTCAAGTGAAAGGAAAACAGCACATGGCTCTCACTTTAAATCAAAAGCTAGAAATGACTAAGCTTAATGAGGAAGACATGTCAAAAGTCAGGATAGGCTAAAAAGTAGTTCTCTTGTGCCAGTGAGTCAAGTTGTGAATTCAAAGAAAAAGTTATTGAAGGAAGTTAAAAGTGCTACTCCAATGAACACATGCATGATAAGAAAGTGAAACAGCCTTATTGATGACACGGAGAAAGTTGTAGTGGTCTGGATGGATCAAACCAGCCACACATTCCCATAAGCCTAATCCACAGCAAGGCCCTAATTTTCTTCAATTCTATGAAGACTGAGAGAAGAGAGGAAGCTGCAGAAAAAAAAAATAATGTCTGAAGCTAACAGAGATTGGTTCAAGAGGGTTTTTTTTAATTTTTGCTGTTTTTGTAGTTTTTTAAATTCAAGTTAGTTAATATACAGTGTAATAATTGGTTTCTGGAGTAGAACTCAGTGATTTATCACTTACCTATAACACCCAGGGTTCATCACAAGTGTCCTCCTTAATGCCCATCACTCATTAGTTCATTCCCCAACCAATTCCCCTCTGGCAACCCCAAGTTTGTCCTCTGTATTTGAGTCTTATGGTTTGCCTCCATCTCTGATTTAATGTGATTTTTCCTTCCTTTCCCTATGTTCATCTGTGGTGTTTCCAAAATTCCACATATGAGTGAAATCATATGATATTTGTCTTTCTCTGCCTGACTTATTTCGTGTAGCATAGTATACTCTAGTTCCATCCACATTGTTGCAAATGGCAAGATTTCATTCCTTTCCATCACTGAATAGTATCCATTGTACACATATATACCAATTGCACTACTTGGTATTTATCCAAAGGCTCATGAGGTTTAAGGAAAGAAGTCATCTTCATAACATAAAATTACAAAGTGAAGCCGCAAGTACTCATGTAGTAGCTGCAGCAAGTTTTCCAGATGATCTAGCTGAGATAATTAATGAAGGTAGCTAAAAACCAATTTTTTCAGTGTTGATGACAAAGACTTAGTGTGGGAAAGGTGACATATAGAACTTCTATAGTGAGAGAAGAGTAGGCAATGCCTGGCTTCAAAGCTCCAAAGGATAGGCTGACTCTCTTGTTAGGGCTAATGCAGCTAGTAACTCTAAACTGAAACCAATGTTCATTCTGAAAATCCTAGGGCTCTTAAGAATTATGCTAAGTTGGGGTGTTGGGGTGGCTCAGTTGGTTAAGCATCTGACTTCAGCTCAGTTCATGATCTTATGGCTCATGGGTTCGAGCTGACAGCTCAGAGCCTGGAGCCTGCTTCGGATTCTGTGTCTCCCTCTTTTTCTGCTCCTCCCCTGCTCACGCTCTGTCTCTCTCAGTCTCTCAAAAACAAATAAATATTTTTAAAAATTATGCTAAATTGGAGTGTCTGGGTGGCTCAGTCAGTTAAGCATCCAACTTCAGCTGAGGTCATGATCTCATAGCCTGTGAGTTTGAGCCCTATGTTGGACTCTGTGCTGATATCTCCGAGCCTGGAGCCTGCTTCAGATTCTGTATCTCCCTCTCTCTTTCTGTTCCTCCTCAATTCGTGCTGTCTCTCTCTCTGTCAAAAATAAATAAAAACATAAAATGATTAAAAAAAAAAAAACTAGGAGCACCTGGGTGGCTCAGTAGGTTAAGTGTCTGACTTCAGCTCTGGTCATGATCTCATAGTCAGTGAGTTTGAGCCCCACATTGGACTCTGAGCAGCCAGTACAGATCTTGCTTTGGATTCTGTATTCCCCCACCCCTCTCCCTCCCCTTCTCATTCCTTTACTTTTAGCAGAGGCTACATAGCAATCAAAACTGCATATTCTCTATGTAAAAAGCTTTTATATAATAGACAGGGCAAGGATGAATGAATGACAAAAAGTCACCTGAAGTAGCTTATGAATGCATTGCTTCCCATATTTTAAGCAAACTAAGAAAATCTGGAATTATATTTTGGTCTAGGATCATTAGACATATCAGAAATTAAACATGTTCTGTATTTGTCAATAAATGTATTTTTATCTTTCTCCCATTAATAAGGTTATTTTTTGAAATACATTGCAGGGATCTCCAAATTATTTTACATATTTACTATACTTATTTGGTCTTCTAGAAAGAAGATAATGAAATATTTTGTCATAAAAACTGCTTTATGAATTTCTTCTTACACTAAACAAGTTTAAGAGTGCAAAGACAAAGTGAATATTGTTACAAAACAAAGCTAATTGTTAATTTAAATGAGGCACATAAAAATTATATAAAGGGATCACTAAGTAGCAAAGACTATATTTCTGATATAGTTCTATCTATGTAAGTATGAATATCACTGGCTTCAAGTTATTTTTCCCCATAAATTGTGAACTTGACTCTTATTACAACCAAGACAATTCTAGTCCTATATTTCTGTAATTACAAACATTTATTTGCTGAGCTTTTTGAAAAGAATGTATATTAAGAATAAAAATAATGATAGCTATTATTAATTAACTTCAGGAATTGTGTTTGAGTCACCAGTTTCCATCAAAGCATTGCAACAAAATAAGGTATATATATGGCATCAAACTTAAACTCAATATTAGATATTTCTGTCGTAAAAACATGCAATCCTGGAAACTGGAAAACACTGTCTCAATACCTAAATTACAGATATAATTACTAAATGATGTTGCAGAAATATATAATTAAGAGATGTATTGCACATATAGAAAACATGGTTGCAGGTATAGATGCTATATAAAGTCACTCATAGGGGACTTTTAATATAGACCTATGAATATTTTTTTTCAACAGAGGATGTGCAAAATATTTCAGCTTTAATGGGATTGAGTGGATATTGCAAAAATGCAAACAGGAAAAAGTTCCATTGGCTTCAATTCATTCGAGTGCATGTGAACATTTAATCTTCAATTCCTTTAATATTCACATATTCTTTGTTGTGTTTGTTTTTCAACAGTAGCTTTTGCTTAAAGAAAATAAAACTCAGTATGAGAAAACATATAATGATTATAGAATTTGTTCTCTTGGGCATCTTAGATGATCCAAAGCTATAATCTTTATCCTCAGCCTATAATTTTTATCTTCTGTTTATGGCTTATGAATTGTAACCAGAAACCTAACCATCATCATCCTCACCTTGACAGAATATCATCTCAAGACTCCTATGTATTACTTCCTGTAGAATTTCTCCTTCTTAGAATTACATTCACCAATGTGTCTATCCCCAGATTTGGGGGAACATTCATTACTAAAATCAAGACCATTTCCTGTAACAATTGTTTAGCTCAACTATTTTTCTTCATCTTCATGGGTGTGTCTGAGTCTTTTCTTCTCACTGCCATGTCTTTTGATCGCTACGTTGCCATCTGCAAGCCTCTGCACTACACCACCATCATGAACAAGAAAATCTGCACCCTGCTTGTCTTTGGGTCATGGCTGGGAGGATTTCTGACCATTTTCCCACCACTCATGCTCATCTTTCAGCTAGATTTCTGTGCTTCCAAAGTAACTGATCATTTCCCTTGTGACTATTTCCCCAGTTTACAACTCTCATGCTCAGATACATGGCTTTTAGAGATGGTTGGGTTTTACTTTGCTTTTGTCACTCTGCTCTTCACGCTGGCATTAGTAATTCTTTCCTACATGTGCCTCCTTAGCACCATTCTGAGAATCCAGTCTGCTAGGCAGAGGAAAAAGGCTTTTTCTACGTGTTCCTCTCACTTGATTGTCATTTCCATCTCTTATGGGAGCTGTATATTCATGTATGTCAAGCCTTCAGCAAAAGAAAGAGCATCACTGACCAAAGGAGTGGCTATTCTCAACACTTCAATTGCCCCCATGTTGAACCCTTTTATTTATACCCTGAGGAACCAGCAAGTAAAACAAGCTCTCAAAAATTTGCTTCATAAAGGACTACTTTGGAGAACCTTCTGAAAGTATGTATTAACATGAAAGGATGTTATTGGGAAGATCCAATAAAAGAAAAATAAAGTGTAGATTTCTACAGTATGCTCCCTTATCCACCTCACAGGTACTTGCAAAGCTGAGCACATTGCTTAAGCTTTCTTTCATACTGAAGTAACAATGTTGTGTCTTTCTTTCAAACACTCTGTTGGTTTCATTTCCTCATTGATTTGCAATTCTGATTAGAAACTCCATGGCTATTAAACATAAATCACTTCCCTAATTGTTCCACATAATAAAAAGATTTTAAAAACACTTGAGTAAACACTCCTTTAACTGATTTATCCTTAAATTTTATGTCCTATTACTAATATCACAGTTTCTTTCTTTTTTACTTTATCTTCTTTAAAGGTGTAAGTAATATGAAATAAATTATCTAACAATTGTATTTATTGCACTATGTCTGTAGTATCTGTCCAGTTGTTCCCACTCAGCTAATAGAATTGAATGCTTATTTTACTGGTTATACATTATTTGAAAGTCATATATCTTTTGCTTTCTAGTTACACTCAGGGCATGTGTTATGTTTTTTAACTATACTCCCCTTGTTTATCTCTATTATATTTAAAAATATGTAGCATATGAATATTTAAAGAGTCACCATTATATGTATGTCACGTGAGGGTTCAATAGGAATTTCTTGAATAACAATATCTCTTCTATAGCGAGCAATTATTCTGTGCCATATGCTTCACTAGGTACGTCCTAAATATTTAATCAGCATAGTTACATGACAACATAGATGAAATATATTTTTCTTACAAGTTTGCAAACTGATATTCAGAAAAGTTGAATAAGTTGCCTTAAATCTTCAGGTATGACAGACAATGGGATTCTTTTACTTAAAAAACAAAACAAAGACAAAAACTTGTGTTTATTTCATACATATTTAAAAATCTGTGGGGACTTGCAAATATCCTTAGCTTTTATCGAAGACATACACAATTTTATTGGTGTTTTACACTCATATTAAATCACTTGGACATGATTATATTTTCATAGTCTCATAGGAAAGTGGTAACTCCTAATATTAAACTTGGCACATAAATTAGACTTGTAATCAATCAAAACAAGAAACTCTTCAACTGCCATTACTGGTGAGCTGCCATTACTGGTGAGCAACAAAGGGAGAAGGAAAACGTGTATCAAGTATCAGCCATATTATAATACCAAAAATTATTATTGGAAGGCAGATTAAAATATGGAGCACAGAATAGACTTAGTACTATGCAGTAGATGATCAGTTCTTTGAAGATGTCATGGGTAGAGATG
>PJEM01012833.1:0-44481 GCA_004023845.1 Helogale parvula | reverse complement strand
TCTCTGGCTGAAGAATTCTGAATGGCTTAATGGGCTTGTGGCCTTGACCTCCCTGCCCCAGGTGGACACGTGGGAAGCTCTGCATTTCAGGCCTCCGCCTCCACCCTGTTCTCACCACTGCGGCAGCAGGACGTTCCTCTCTGCCCGTGACCCCATCCCCTCTTCACTGCACACCCACCGGAGGGTAACTTCCAGTGACTGCGCAGTCTCTGTGGTGCCCGCCCTGCACCGCTCCCAGCAAGTGCCCAGTAAGTGCCTGTCCGGTGAATGGAGCAATGAGTGAATGAAGCCAAACTCCGGTTTGGGCCGTGGGCATGTCTCTGCTCATGCTTGCCGTACCAAGTGTGCACAGTCTGTCCGGGGGCGATCCCACCACAGGCTGTCATTGATGAGGAGTTATGGGCAAGAAGAACGAACAGAGCCAAGTTCACACAAGAACGGAATAGGCAGACCTGGTCTGTTCTAGAGGACTTGGAGAGGCAGGTGCAAAGGCCATGCTTGGGGGGATGGGTGGCCCGCAGGCTGGGGCGAGGCTGCTGGTGCCTTTACCTGCCTTAGTGGGAGCAGAGGAGGAAAGCGCTTCCTGCGTCCAGCTGGGCACCCTGGCCTTCACATTCTCACCAGTGCTTGCAGCGGGTGGGCGCTTCTGCGGCCCGGAGAAGGGTCAGGAAACACTGCAGCCTGCCTGGGGTTTAGGCAATGGGAACTGGCCTTCATCTGGGCCACAGGGAGCCCTGGGCCAAGGCAGAAAGATATTCCATGCAAATAGTAAGCAAAAGAAAGGAGCGACTATTCTAATCTCAGACAAAATAGTCTTTAAATGCAAAAAGCTTAGATGAGACCAGGAAGGATGTAAGATATTAACAGAAGGTTCAGTACAGCGTGAAGATATAACCATTATAAGGACTTATGCACTGAATAACAGATCATCAAAGTATATAAAGCAAAAGCAGACTTAAATACAGAGAACAAACTGGTGGTTGCCAGAGGAGGTTGGGGGAATGGATAAAATGGATAAAGGGGATTAAGAGTACGCTTATGATAACAAACTCTGAAAAACGTATAGAAATGCCAAACTACTGTGTACGCGAAACCAGCATAACACTGTGTGTTAGTTACACTTCAATAAACAATAAGTAAAATTCAAATATATATATAATTTCATTAAAAACAGAAAAGAAAAAGGCAGGTGTTGTGAGGATGTAAAACGGTACAGCCGTTGTGAAAAACAGTGATTCAAAAAACTAAAACTAGAATTACGGTAGGACCCAGCAGTTTCGCTTCTAGATACATCTCCAAAAGCTGTGAAAGCAGGCTCTCAAGATATTTGAACACGCCTGTCCAGAGCATCACAAATGTCCACCAGCGGACGTCTCCTGGTCCCCAGCGCTTCGGATAAGAAATCCCTTGCATGTGATGAATAATGTCTCCCTTGCTGTTTCAAGGTTCTTTGTCTTTTGAAGGTTTGGTTATAATGCATGCGCCTCGGCGTGGGTCTCTCCTTGAGTTCGTCTTAGTTGGAGCTCGTCGGGCTTCTTGGAGTGAGCGGAGCTTTCTGGGTGTTTTATTCACGTCGTTCATCAAATTTGGAGATTTCGTCCACGGCCAAACCACCCTGAGCGCCCAGTCTTGTCTGCTGAAATCTGGGGCCACTGCGTCTCCATGTGTTCTCTCTGCCCCGTTCGCTCTCCTCTCCTGCTGGGACCCGACAGCATGTCTGCAGGTCCAACTGATGCTGTTCCACAGGTCCCGTAGGCTCTGTTCACCTTTCCGGACTCTTTCTTCCTTCTGTCCCTCAGCCCCAGTGATTTCCATTTTCCTATCTTCAAGTCCTCAGATTCTTTTTTATTTTCTCTTGCTGCTTTCAAAATTATCTGGCTTAAAAATTATTCAGCCATTATATCTTTAAATAAGCTTTCTACACATTTCTCTCTTTCACCTTCTGAGGTTCTCATGATGCATACAGTTGACTCTTGAGCGTGGCAGATAGGGCTGCTGACCCCCTCTAACACAGGTAAAAATCCACATATAACTTCTGACCCCTCAAAAGCTTAACTAAGAGTTGACCAGAAGCCTCATCAATAACATAATCAGTCAGTTAACACATACTTCATACATTATATGAATGTATTATATTAATATTACAGTAAAGTATGCTGGAGGAAAAATGTAAAGAATATCATAAGGAAGAGAAAATACTTTTACAGACCCCTACTGTATTGAGAAAAAAAATCGCATATAAGTGGACCCAAGTGGTTGAAACTCCCGTTATTCAAGGGTCAACGATACAGGGTTTTACTTGATTGTGCGCCATAATTCACTTAGGGTGTCTTCATTCTTTTTAATTCTTTATTCTACCTCCTCTGGAAAATTTCAAATGACTTATCTTCCAAGTTTACTTTCTTCTGTTCGATCTAGTCTGATATTGATGTTCTCTATTGAACTTTTCATTTCATTATTTTCTTCAGCACTAGAATTTTTATTTGGTTCTTTTTAATGAGTTCTGTCTCTCTTTTGAACCTCTTCTCATTTTCTTCCTATCCTGTCTTCCTGATGTTGAGTTGTCTTTTCGTGCTGTCTTGTAGTTCGCTGACATTCCTTACAACAATTATTCTGAATTCACTGTCTGGGGCACCTGGGTGGCTCAGTCGGTTGAGCATCCGGTTTCCAGCTTCGGCTCAGGTCATGATCTCACGGTTTATGGGTTCAAGCCCCGCGTTGAGCTCCCCATGCTATCTCTCTCTGTCTCAAAAATAAATAAAAAACATGAATTCACTGTCAGTTAGTTTACAGATATCCATTTATTTTGAGGCTGATTACCAGAACATTACGCATTCCTTTGGTGGTATCATGTTTCCGAAGCCTTGCTGTGTATTTTGCATTTGAAGAAGCAGTCACGTGCTCCCATCTCTACCGACAGATTTCAGTAGAGAAGTACCTTTGCCTGGCAGCCTGGCAGGGATTCTGAGGCTTTCCAGACCTTCTCTATCAAAGGGTCCACTCAGTGCTTCTTGTTTTCTCTTGGAGGGAACAGCTCCAGATCACATGCCTTCCCTCCATCCTGCAAAGTTGAGCTGGCTTTATGAATATGTGCACTGACCATCTGCAACAGAGCACCCAGGGCACTGTCCACAGGGGTTGGGGTGGGTGGGGCCTGTGGAGAGTTGTGGGTGTCTGCGGGACAGCTGGGGGGATCCCCAGGTGAGGTGTCTCCAGCGGCTCATTGGCATCTTCCCTGACGGAGTCTCCAAAGCAGTTATGAGGATCTGTGACACTTTAGTAAGTTCCAAACGCTGGTTGCTGTGTTCCCAGTCTCTCCCAGTCCCTCAGCTGTGCATCCCAGTTTTGTGAGTGGGGTGAGAAAAAAGTGGGTCTCTGGGGCAGGGGTCTCCAGGGGGGGAAACCAGGTGCCAACCCATTTGCTTTCACATTGCTCTGTGGGGAGGAGTTGTAGGGCAAAGGACTCCCTCTGGGCCCTGAACTGTGCAGGCAGAGGGGATGGCGCAGGTCGACTGAGTGTTCCTCGTGCCTCTGTTCTCCATGGGGCTTGTTTCTTTTAGCAGTTTCAGTACATCAGCCACAGCTTTCTGTCTCCAGAAGTTCTGGTGGGGAATCTGCTGATGATCTCGTCGAGGCTGCCTTGTGTGTGATGAGCCACGTCTCCCTTGCGGCTTTGCACACTGCTCCGTCTGTCCAGTGTGATGGCGACGTGGGTGGGCGTGGATCCCCAAGTCCGTCATTCTTGGAGTTCACATTCATGTTTTTCATTAAACTTGGGAAGTTTCTGGCCACTGTTTCCTCAAACATTCTCTCTGCCCCTTTCTCTCCTCCTCCTGGGACCTCCACCCCCAGCGTGCTTCTTGGTCTATTTGATGGTGCGTCCCGGACCCCCTGGGCTCTGTTCACGCTTCCTCCATCTTTTCTTTTCTTTCTCAGTTTCAATCATTTCCATTTCCTGTATTCTTTTTTAAATGTTAATTTTTAAGGCTTTTAAAATTTTAGAGAGAGACGGAGAGAGAGAGCACGAGCAGGGGAGAGGGGCAGAGAGAGACAATCTTACGTAGACTCCACACTCAGCATGGCTCCCCCTCAATCCCATGACCCTGGGGTCATGACCTGAGCTGAAATCAAGAGTCGGATGCTCTATTGATTGGGCGACCCGGGCACCCGTAACCGTAGTGTTTTCAAGTTCACCAGTACTTGCTTCTGCCTACTCACAGTTGCCTTTGAATCTCTCTGCTTGATTTTCCCATTTTTTTGCTCCATATTTTCTTTTGGGTTTCTCCTTAATTTTACTCTTAGACCCCTGAAATTTTCATCTTTCTCACACCCAGAGGACATCCGCTCTCTTTCTAACATTCCATGGTCTTCATTCACTCTCATGATCAGTTCGGAACCCCACACCTCATCTAAACATCATCGAAATCTAGTATCGTGATTCCACGGCTCGCCTCCCCCTGTGACCCTGTGAAGCCCAGCACGTTACCTGCTTCCAAGATACAGTGGTGGGACAGGCGTGAGCAGACATTTTCCCAAAGGAGAAATCAGAAGAAAGGGGTTATGGGTCCCAAGTAAGCCCAGTAAGTCCTAAGCAAGGAGGAAGAATCCTATTAGATTTTAAGGCTTGAGAATAATTCCTTTTGGCTTGATGGTCCGTCCCTCAGGCTCGCTGTGGTGGAGGCCTCACGGTCTGAGCTCACCAGGGTGGCTGTGCCACCCCCTGGGCTCTCGAAACCAGCCCGGTGGCCTTACTCTTGAATCGACTTCCGGAACTGTAATAGTTCTTCGTACATTTTGGGTATTAAGTCTTCCCAGATACGTGGTTCTCACATTTGCTCCCTGTCTTGTGGGCTGCCTGTTTGCGTTAGTGATAGTGGCCTTTTGTGCGCAAAGGTGTTTTTCTTTAAGAAATTTTTTACCGTTTTTATTCATTTTTGAGAGACAGAGAGAGACAGAACACTAGCAGGGTAAGGGCAGAGAGAGAGGGAGACACAGAATTTGAAGTAGGCTCAAGGCTCTGAGCTGGCAGCACAGAGCCTGACGCGGGGCTTTAATGAACAAATCGCGAGATCGTGACCTGAGCTGAAGTCAGACCCTTAGCCAGCTGAGCCCCCCAGGCGCCACACAGAGGTTGTTATTTTGATGGAGTCCGATTTGTTTATTTTCTTCTTTTATTGCTTGTCTTCTGGTATTATACCTAAGAAACCATTGCCTTATCCAAAGTCATGAAGATTTAAATCTGTCTTTCTTTCTAAGAGTTTCATGTTTTAGCTTTTACACTTAGGTGCTTCGTCCACTTTTGACTTTTGTCTGTGGTGTGAGGTAGGGATCCAGTCTCATTCTGGCCTGTTGATGTCTAGGTATTCCAGCATCATTGTTGAAGACGCCGCTCTGCCCATTGGATGGTCTCGGCACTCTTATTGAAAATCAGCTGGATGGGGCTCCTGGGTGGCTTGTTTGGTTAAGCGTCTAACTTCAGTTTAGGTTGTAATCTCACAGTTTGTGAGTTTGAGCCATGTATCAGGCTCTGTGCTGATAGCACAAAGGTAGCTCTGGCTCCTCTGTCTGCTCTGCTCTCTGCTCCTCTTCTGCTCACTCTCTCTCAAAAATAAACATTTAAAAAATGCTACCATTTTAGTCATTTTTAAGTGAGAAGCCCACTGGCATTAAGTACATTTTAAATTATTGTGCAACAACCATGACTATTTATCTCCAACTTGTTCGTCATCGCAAACAAAAGACTCTGTGCTTATCTGACAATAACTCGCTGTTCTCTTTTCCCCTGGTGCCTGGCAACCACTATATTACTTTCTGTCGCTATGAATTGACTATTCTATATATTTCACATAAATGGTATAAAATAAGTGGCCTTTTTTACCTTGATTCTTTCACTTAACATAATGTATTCAAGCTTTATCTATGTTGTAGCGTGTGTCATAATTCCATTCCTTTATAAGGCTAAATAATATTTATGTGTATATCACATTTTGTTCGTCCTCCCCTGTTGGTAGAGAACTGATTGTTTCTGCCGTCGTGTTGCTGTGAATAACGCTGGGAACACGGACCTGCAGGTGTCCGTTCCGGCCCCTGCTTCAGTTCCCTTAGGCGGACGCACCACGTGGTATTGCTGCTCGTGTGGTAATTTTTTTTAAAAAAATTTAAGTTTATTTATTTTGAGAGAGAGAGAGAGCGCGCCAGCACAGAGGAGGGGCAGAGAGAGAGGCAGAGAGAGAATCCCGAGCAGGCTCTGCGCGGTCAGCCCAATGGGGGCCTGAACCCACGGACCCGCGATCATGACCTGAGCTGAAACCAAGAGTTGGACGTTTAACCGAATAAGCCACACGGGCGCCCCGGTAATTCTTAATTTTTTAAGGAAGGAACCACTGTACTATTTTCCAAAGCAGCCAGGCCAGTTTACACTCCTGCTGCCCTGCAGCAGGGCACAGGCGCTCCCGTTTGCCCACATGCTTGCCGACGCTTGTTTTCTGATTTTTAAAAAAAATAATAGCCATTCTGATAGGAGTGAAGTGTTATCTCGTTGTGGTTTGGGTTTGCATCATCTTTTCATGTGCTTGTTGACCATTTATACCGTTTCTGAAGAAATCTCTTTGCCCATTTTTAAATTGGGTTGTTGTTGTAGGAGTTTTTTGTATATTTTAGATATTAATCTCTTACCAGGTGTATGATTTGCAAATATTTTCTCCTATTCTGTGGGTTGTGTTTTCACTTTTATGACTGATTACAGTTGGAAGTTTTATGAAGTCTAATTTATCTCTTGTTGCCTGTGCTTTTATGTTATGTCCAAGAATCACTGCTAAATCCAGTGTTACGAAGCTTATAAAGTTTTTTTTTTAATGTTTATTTATTTTTGAGAGAGAGAGTGGGGGGGATGCATCCGAAGCAGGTTCCAGGCCCTGAGCTGTCAGCACAGAGCCTGACACTGGGCTCGAACTCACAAACAGTGAGATCATGACCTGAGCCGATGTCAGATGTTTAACTGACTGAGCCACTGAGGCGCCTCCTGTGTTATGAAGCTTTTACCTTTATTTCTGAGTTTTATAGTGGCAGCTTTTACTTTTATTTTTTTAAGTTTTTATTTAAATTCCAGTTAGTGAACACACAGTGTAATAGATTCTGGTGTATGGCTTAGTGATTCAGCACTTCTGTTCCTCACCCTGTGACCGTCAAGACAATGCCCTCCTTAATCCCCATCGCCCGCTTCCCTGTTTGCCGCCACCTCCCCTAGGTAACCGGCAACGTGTCCTTTGTGGCTAAGTCTGTTTCTTGGTTTTCCTCTCTCTTTTTCTCCCCCTATGATATTACTCAACCATAAAAAAGAATGAAATATTGCCATTTGCAATGACTTGGATGGAGCTAGAATGTATTATGCTAAGTGAGATAAGTCAGAGAATGACAAATACTCTATGATTTCACTCATGTGGAACTTAAGAAACAAAAGCTTTTACTTTTAGTTCTTTGACCCACTCTGAGTTAACTTTTGTGTGCGGGGTAAGATAAGGGCCTGACTACACTCTTTTGCATGTAAATGTACGGTTTTCCAGCATCGTTTGTTGGAAAGACAGTTCTTTTCTCATTTAACACCACCCTTGTCAGAATCCTTTGACCAGGTCTGCAGGGGTTTCTTTCTGGACTGTTACATTCTGTTATTCTATACGTGTTTTTATGCCACTACTACACTGTTTGATTATTATAAATTTGTGGTATGTTTTAAAATATTCCTAAGTATTAATATTTTTGATGCTATTATACATGAAATTGTTTCAATTTTATTTGCATGTTTGTTACTTATCTAGTTTATGGAAATGAAACTGGTTTTTCTGGTTTTTTCCTTACTACTTTGTTAAAGTCATTTACTGGGGCGCCTGGGTGGCTCAGTCGGTTGAGCCTCCAGCTTCGGCTCAGGTCAGATCTCACGCTCGTGGGTTCGAGCCCCGTGTCAGGCTCTGTGCTGCCAGCCAGCTCAGAGCCTGGAGCCTGCTTCCTGTTCTGTGTCTCCTTCTCTCTCTGCCCCTCCCCCTCTCAAGCTCTGTCTCTCTGTATCAAAAATAAATAAAAACATTTAAAAAAAAAAGAAAAAGCTTTAGTTTTAAAAAAAAAGTTTATAAAAAAAAAAAAATAAAGTCATTTACTAATGTGTATGTGTGTGTGTGTGTGTATGCATGTGTATCCCTTAGGGTTTCTATATATAAGATCATGTCCTCCGTGAATATAGTTTTACTCCTTTCTTTCCAACAGCGTGCCTTTTATTTCATTTTCTGGCCTAAATGTCCTGGTAGAATTTCCAGAACAATGTTGAGAAGTGGCGAGAGGAGACATCGTTAGCTTTCGATCTTTGACTCTTTAGCGTTATGTCGGCTGAGTTTTTACGGATGACCTTTATCAGCCTGAGAAAATTCCCTTCGATTTCTAAGTTGTTCATTGAAGGAGGTTGGAGTTTTTCAAATGAATTCTGCATGCATTGCGATGGGCATGAGCCTTTTTTTCTTTTCTTTCGGTTAATGGCGTATTACATTATTTTCATATGCTGAGCCACTCCTGCACTCCTGGAACGCATCCTCCTGGTCGTGGTGTATAATCACTTTAATATGCCGCGGATTCGGTGTGCTAGTGTGTTGTTGACAGCGTATTAATATTCATTAGGGATGCTGGTCTTTAGTTTTCCTTTCTTGTTGTGTCTTCGTCAGGGTTTTGTATCAGCATAATATTGGCCTCCGAAGATGAGTTGGGAAGTGTTTCTCCTCCTCCTGTTTCTTGAAAGTGTTTGAAAAGGATCGAGGTTAATTTCTCTTAATGTTTTTGTAGAATTCCTTGTGAAGCCATCTGGTTTTCAGCTTTCCTTTCCTAGAAGACTATTAGAAAGTAGACTATTTCATTATCATGGTAAGTCCATAGTTTACATAAGGCTCACTCTTGGTGTGGATCTGTTGATGGTGACTCGTATCCGCCCTTAATCGTGTAAAGAAAGAATGGTTTCCTTCCTCTAAAAATCCTCTGTGCTCTGTCCATTCATCACTCCCTGATCCCTAACCCTGGGCAACCACTGCTCTTTTTACTGTTTCCATATTTTTGCTTTTACAGAAAGTAATATAGTTGGAATCATACAGTATTGAGCCTTTTCATACTGGCTTCTTTCACGTAGTAAAATGCATTTAAGTTTCCTACAAATATTTCAAGGCTTGACAGCTCATTTCTTGTCTAGCGCTAAGTCATATTCAACTGTTCGGAGATAGCACAGTTTACTTACTCGCCCACTGAAGGACATCCTGGTTCCTTCCAAGTTGTGTGGTTTTGAAGGAAGTTGCCGGTTTCTATGTACACATGGATTTTCCGGTCGCCTGGGTGAATGCGAGGAGCGTGGCTGCTGGCTGACGCGGGGTCAGTTCTGTTTGAAGCCACCGACTGTTCCCAAAGCGGCTGCGCCGTGGCGCGTTCCCACCCGCGCTGATGGAGGGTTCTTCTTGCTGCTTTGCATCTTCACTGGCATTTGTTGTTAGTCTTTTCTTTTCCTTTGCTCCCCTCCCCTCCCCTCCCCTTCCCTTCCCCTTTAATGTTTATTTATTTATTTTGGGAGAGAGAGAATGAGTCGGGGAGGGTCAAAGAGAGAGGGAGAGAGAGAATCCAAAGCAGGCTCCATGCTGTCAACTCAGAGCCCAACATGCGGCTGATCTCATGAACCGTGAGACCATGACCTGAGCAGAAATCAAGAGCGGATGTGTACACTGACAAGTATAGAAAGCTGGTGAAGGAAATTGAAGAAGACACACGAAAAAGGAAAACTATTCCATGCTCCTGGATAGGAAGAACAAATACTGTTAAAATGTCAACACTGCCCAATGCAATCTACATATTCAGTGCAATCCCTATGAAAATAACACCAACATTCTTCACGGAGCTAGAACCAACAATCCTAAAATTTGTGTGCAACCAGAAAAGACTCCAAATAGCCAAAGCAATCTTGAAAACCAAAGCAGGAGGCATCACAATCCCAGACTCCAAGCTGTATTACAAAGCTATGATCATCAAGACAGTGTGGTGCTGGCAGAAGATCACTCAGTTCAATGGCACAGAATAGAAAACCTAGAAGTAGACCCACAAACATATGGCCAACTCATCTTTGACAAAGCAGAAAGGATATCCGATGGAATAAAGACAGTCTCTTCAGCAAGTGGTGCTGGGAAAACTGCACAGTGACAGGCAGAAGAATGAACCTGCATCACCTTCTTACATCATACACAAAAATAAATTCAAAATGGATGAAAGACCTAAATGTAAGACAGGAAGCCATCAAAATCCTGGAGGAGAAAGCAGGCAAAAACCTCTCTGACCTTGGCCGCAGCAACTTCTTACTCAATACATCTCCAGAGGCAAGAGAAACAAAAGCAAAAATGAACTATTGGGACCTCCTCAAAATAAAAAGCTTCTGCACAGCAAGGGAAACAATCAGCCAAACTAAAAGGCACCTGATGGAATGGGATATGATATTTGCAAATGACATGTCAGATAAAGGTTGGTATCCAAAACCTGTAAGGAACTTATCAAACTCAACACCCAAAAAGCAAATAATCCAGTGAAGAAATGGGCAGAAGACATGAATAGATACTTCTCTAAAAAGGACATCCAGATGGGCAATAGGCACATGAAATAATGCTCAGCGTCGCTCATCATCAGGGAAACACAAATCAAAACCACACTGAGATACCACCTCACACCCGTCAGAGTGGCTAAAATCAACAAGTCAGGCAACAACAGATGCTGGTGAGGATGCGGGGAAAGAGGACCTTTGGCACTCCTGGTGGGAATGCACGCTGGTGCTGCCGCTCTGGAAAACAGTATGGAAGTTCCTCAAAAATTAAAAACAGAACTACCCTACGACCCAGCATTTGCACTACTAGGTATTTATCCAAGGGATACAGGTGTGCTGTTTCAGAGGGACGCATGCAGCCCAGTGTTTACAGCAGTGCTATCGACAGTAGCCAAAGCAAGGAAGGAGCTCAAATGTCCATTGACGAATGAATGGATAAAGATGTGGTTTATATGTACAATGGAGTATTACTCCGCAATCAAAAAGAATAAAATCTTTCCATTTGCAACTACGTGGATGGAACTAGAGGGTATGATGCTCAGCAAAATTAGTCAGTTAGATTTCAGTCATGTGAGGACTTTAAGATACAGGTGAGCATAAGGGAAGGGAAGCAAAAATAATATAAACACAAGGAGGGGGACAAAAACATGTGAGACTCATAAATATGGAGAACAAACGGTTACTAGAGGGGTTGTGGGAGGGGCATGGGCTGCATGAGGGGCTTTAAGGAATCTACTCGTGAAATCATTGTTGGACTATATGCTAACTAATTTGGATATAAATTAAAAACTAAAATGAAAAAGAGTGGGTGATGAACCGACGGAGCCCCCTGGCTGCCCTGTTGTGTTTCCATTTTGGCCCCCCCAGCGGCGGTCTCTGATGACATCTGCCGAGCACCATTTCATATGTTTGCCATCTGTATTTCTCCTCTGATCAGGGGACTGTTCATATCTTTTGCTTATTTTGTAAATAGGCTTTAACTTTCTCACTGAGTTTTAAGAGGGGTTTTTTGTATACTTTGGTTAAGTCTTTTTACCAGACAAGTTTTACAAATGTTTCCTCTCAGTCTGGCCGTCTCCTCATTCTCTTGGTAGTGTCTTCTGCAAAGCACAGTTTTTAATTGTAATGAAGTCCAGCTGATCCTTAGTTGTCTCGTGGACCCTGCCTTTGGTGTTCTGTCTAAAAAGTCATTGCAAACCCAAACTTGTCTAGGGTTTCTATATTATCTTCCAGGAGTTTTGTAGTTTTGAGTGTTCAGTGTAGGCCTGTAATCCAGTCTGAGTTAATTTTTGTGACGGGTGTGAGGCCAGTGTGTAGATTCGCCTCACTTCCAGCGCCGCTGTCGTCTCCACCCGCTGACCTGTGTGTCTGTCCCCGGGCCAGCATCGCACTGTCATGGCTACTGTAGCTTTACAGTAAGTCCTGAACTCCATATTTGCTCTGCTTACATCTTCTGAAAGGGACTGTCGAGATTTGGTATAATTTTTTCCTTAAATGTTTGGCAGAATTCAGCAAACTCATCCGCAACCCCCTGGACACAATCCAGTGCTTCCTATTTTGGAATATCACTAATTATTGATTTGAATTCTTTATTAGACACAGGCCTATTCACATGGCTTATTTCTCCTTGTGTGAGTTTTGGTAGATTGTGTCTTTCAAAGAATTGGCTTAATTTATCTAGGTTATCTGTCGTGACCCTCCGGCCTGTGCGGGGAAGATGAACACGGGTTCTTCTCCTGAGGGAAGGGAAGAGAAAAGGGAAAAGGGGGACGTACGGAAAATAAAACACAACACTCACGGTTTCTGGTTATGCGGAGAGAAAGAGAGAGTTTATTAAGAGAATCGTTTCTTATATACCATTCTCAGGGCAGAAAGAACAAAGCATTTGACTTACGTCATGAATGTCGCCAACTTCCAGATGCAAATCTTGTTTACTGGCTCACTCTGCTGAGTGAATAATCCTTGCCTTGAGGCAGACAGAAACATGGCAGTCCCCGACAGTTATCAAATTTGTTGGTCTGTAATTATTCACAATATTACTCTATTATCTTTGGTGTCCACAGGATCTGTAATGATGTTCCTCTTTCATTTAATGTTTTAGTAGCTTTTCTTTCCGAGCCTGATTGAAGGCTTAAAATTTTTGTTGATATTTTCAAAGACCTAGCTTTTGGTTTTGTTGATTTTCTCTATTGATTTGTTTCCAATTAATTTTTTCTGCTCTAATTTTTATCACTTCCTTTCTTCTTATGTTGGATTTAATTTGCTCTTTTTTAAAAAAGCAGTTTTCGGGGTGCCTGGGTGGCTCAGTCGGTTAAGCATCCAACTTCGGCTCAGGTCATGACCTCACGGTTCGTGGGTTCAAGCCCCGCGTCAGGCTCTGTGCTGACAGCTCAGAGCCTGGAGCCTGTCTTCAGATCCTGTGACTCCTTCTCTTTCTGACCCTCCCTTGCTCACGCTGTCTCTCTCTGTCTCTCAAAAATAAATAAAAACAGAGCCCCCTCCCCCTCGGATGTGGCTGGAGCTTGCGTGCAGGGCTGGAGACGTCGCAGACCCGGGACCTGGAGCGGCTCGGAGGCGGTGAATAATAGCTCTCCGAGTCTGCAATAAAAAATGGCCTCCAATAAAACTACACTGCAAACAATGAGAAAGAAACAGAATGGAAAGAGTAAAAAAGCAGAAGAGGCAGAGCCTGAAGAATTTGTGGTGGAAAAAGCACTGGACCGACGCGTAGTGAGCGGGAGGGCGGGGCACTTCCTGAGGTGGCAGGGACTTCCAGCTGCTGACAATGCGTGGGAACCTGAAGAAAATCTAGCTTGTCCACAGTTACCTGAAGCACGTCTTAATTCTCAGAAAGCTGGTGAAGAAAAAGATGGCACAAAAGGAAAATCTTTATCTGACAGTGAATCTGATGATAGCAAATCCACGAAGAAAAGAGATGCTGCTGATAAACCAAGAGGCTTTGCCAGAGGTCTTGATCCGGAGCGAACAGTTGGTGCCACAGACAGTCGTGGAGAATTAATGATTCTCGTGAAATGGAAAGATTCAGGTGAGGCAGACTTGGTGCTGGCAAAAGGGGCAAATATGAAGTGTCCTCAGATTGTAATTGTTTTTTATGAAGAGAGACTAACTTGGCATTCTTGTCCAGAAGATGAAGCTCAATCATTGTTTGTGTTGCTTTTTATATATATTTATATATACATATAAAAATTGGGTCTTGGTTTCTTGATTTATTAGTGTGAAGAAATAACATCCTAATGAAAATCAAGTTTGGGATGTTTGTTTTGAAGTAGTATTGGGGGAGGTGTTGGGGGTTTTGCATCTACAGCACTGGTTACTTTGAACAAATAAAAGCTTTCTGTAGTTGCTTCCTTTATCAGAAAAGACTACTTGAGACCACGGTATGACGAACCCCTTTTCTAAATGTCGGGGGAAATCTTCATAGTTGTTACTCAGTCAGAATCTGTGTTCAACTCCTATATGCCTAAGGACCATTCCGGGATTTTTGTTTATTTGGGGGTTTTTTGTGTATATACTTAAAATACATAAGAAAATACATACGTAAATGGTTTTCTTTTCTCTCTTTCTTTTTTTTTTAACATTCCCCAAAATAAAACAGCATTTTAAAACCACGGATAAGCCCATGTTTCTGGGATGCCATCATTTTCAGCAACCTAAGAAATAATCACTTGAATTAAAATTTTTCCTGAAGCCTTAACCTTTCAAATTTTGTAATTAATTGGACAGTTTACATATAATGTAAGTAATTTAAATTAGTTTGAAAGCAGCCATATCAGAATCCATGTTTACAGTCACACAAATGCAAGTCTGTTTGCAAGATTCCTGAAAGGAAAATGTCGTCACTACCAACA
Organism: Helogale parvula; assembly: GCA_004023845.1. Classification (NCBI taxonomy): domain Eukaryota; kingdom Metazoa; phylum Chordata; class Mammalia; order Carnivora; family Herpestidae; genus Helogale; species Helogale parvula. Next base: position 30,009 of record PJEM01012833.1, on the reverse strand, counting down.
ACCTCCCCACCCAAATGAGAAAACCAGACAAGTCCTGGTGTGTTTTAATTAGGTAAGCAAAACTTAGTTAAATGGACATTTGAAGCTTTTGGTGAACTTTCCTTTTCAAGAAATTGAAATCCCTGTGCTGCACTGAGTAAAAGGTCAGGATTCATGGAATGTCTAAAATGTGTTCATGGAAACCCGATCATAATCATATGGCAAGATGTTGGCAGGTTAGCACCTGCGGGAATAAATTGGGCGACAAACATCTGTAATCTAAATTTTTGACCTGCAGGTTTTTCTTTACCCCAACCCACTCCTTACATGGAGGCTCAATCTTCTCCGCATCTGAGTTACTGGTTCCGTAGAAACCAGGAAGAACAGTAACTTTGTAGTCAGAATGTTATCCAACTGTATGTTGTTTACTTTATGTAAATACTGGTAAACAGTGGTCAATAAATAGTTTTATATTCCTTCAAAAATAAATAAAAACATTAAAGAATTTTTAAAATAAGTTAAACAAACAGTTTTCTAAGGTGGAACCTTAGGTTATTGGTTTTAGATCTTTTATTTTTTAATATGCTATAAATTTCCCTCTAAGCACTGCTTTAATGCATCCCACTAATTTTGATAGATTGTATTTAAATTTTCATTTAGTTCAAATTATTTTAAAATATCTGTTGAAATTTCTTCTTTGACCCATGTGCTATTTATTTTGTTTAATTTTTTTTGTTTTATTTATTTTTGATACAGAGAGAGACAGAGCATGAGAGGGGGAGGGGCAGAGAGAGAAGGAGACACAGAACTGGAAGCAGGCTCCAGGCTCTGAGCTGTCAGTACAGAGCCTGATGCGGGGCTCGAGCCCACGAACATGAAATCTGACCTGAGCCGAAGCCGGAGGCTTAACAGACTGAGCCACCCAGGCACCCCTGTTTAATTGTTTTTATGTCTTTATTTTATTTTGAGAGAGAGAGAAAGAGAGTGAGCAGGGGAGGGGCAGAGAGAGAGGGAGACACAGAATCCCAAGCAGGCTCCAGACTCTGAGCTGTCAGCACAGAGCCCGACGTGAGGCTCGAACCCACAAACTGCGAGATCATAACCTGAGCCGAAGTTGGACGCTTAACTGAGCCACCCAGGCGCCCTGACCCATGTGTTATTTAGAAATGTGTTGTTTAAGTTCTAAGTATTTTGGAATTTTCTTTTTTTTTTTAAATATTGAATGTAGTTAAATTTCATTGTGTTCTGAGAGCATACGTTGTATGATTTCTATTCTTTTAAGCGTGTTAATGTGTGTTCTGGGGAATGTGGTCTGTCTTGGTAAGTGTTCCATGTGAGCTTCAGAAGGATGTATACTGTGGGGCTGGCGGGTGGAGCCATCTACAGCTGCCGAGTGTATGCTGGTGACTGGCGGTGCTGTTGGTTCAACCATGTCCTTCTGCCTTTCTGCCTGCTGGGTCCGAGAGAGGGGCGTTCGGTCCCCGACTGTACTAGTGATTTCCTCCAGTCCTGCCTGCCGTCCTACCTGCTTCTGCCTCACACGGTCAGGCCCCTGTTGTTAGGGGACTACATGTGAAGGTTGTTAAATTTTTGGAGAGTCGATCAGTTGAACATGTAATTCTTGATTTCGGTTCAGGTCATGATCTCACAGTCGTGGGACAGAGCCCGCCTGGAGCTCCACATGGAGTGTGGCGCGTGCTTACGATCCTCTCTCCCTCCCTCGGGCCCGCCCCCACCTGTGTACATGCTTTCTCGCTCTCTCTCTCTTAAAAAATAAAAATAAATAATAAGAACAATAGAGCCTGGGTGGCTCAGTCAGTTAAGCGTCATGATCTCACGGTTCAGATCTTGATCTCACATTTCATGAGTTCAAGCCCCCACAGTGGGCTCACTGCCAGCTCACAAGCGCGTTTCAGATCCTCTGTTCTCTTCTCGCTCTGCCCCTCCCGTTTGTGTTCTCTCTCAAAAATAAACCTTTAAAAAAAGAATAAGAACAAGAAAATCTTTAACCTGCACTTACTCTTTTTGTAATTCTCTTCTTTCTTTATGCAGATCTCCAGTTCTCATCTGCGTCATTTCCTTCTCTTTGAAGAACTTTTAACATTTCAAACTGGGCAAGTCTACTGGAAACAAATTCCTTCAATTTTGTTTGTGTGGTAAAGTCTTCATTTCTCATCAGTTTTTTGCTTTTCAAATTTTTATTATGACAAAATATATATTATATGAAATTTACCATTTGAGCCACTGTTAAGTGTACGGATCAGTGGCATAAAGTGTTTGTGTTGCTGTTTGTCCCCAGCGCCTGGCTCCGGAACTGGTTCTTTAAATGTTTATTTATTTATTTTTTAGAGAGAAAGGGGTGGGGGAGAGGGAGAGAGAGGAGAGAGAGAAGGAGAGAGAGAGAGAGAGAGAGAGAGACCGAGTGCAAGTGAGGGAGAAAGACACAGAATCCGAAGCAGGCTCCAGGCTCTTATCTGTCAGCACAGAGCTTGATGCCAGGCTTGAACCCACAAACTGTGAGATCATGACCTGAGCCGAAGTTGGATGCTCAAGCGACTGAGCCACCCAGGCGCCCCTCCAGAACTGTTTTAATGCTGCAGAACTGGTCTCTGTCTCCAGTAAGCAGGAACCCCTGCCCCCTACCTGCTAACCCTGGACACCCTCTTTCTGCTTTCTGTCTTTATCATTTCGTCCATACATTTTGTCTTATATAGGGGATTTTGGGGGTTTTTTTCTTTCTTTTAAAGATTTTGTTAAAAAGTTTATTATTGAGAGAGAGAGAGAGAGAGAATGTGTGAGGCCACAAGCTGGGGAGGGGCAGAGAGAGAGGGAGACACAGAATCTGATGCAGGCCCCAGGCTCTGAGCTGTCCGCACAGAGCATGATGCAGGGCTTGAATTCACCAACTGTGAGATCATGACCTGAGCTGAAGTCAGATGTTTAACCGACTGAGCCACCCAGGTGCCCCTTTTATTTGTTTTAAAAGTACAAAGTTTTAATTTCCTTTTTTAAAAATGCACATTCTATTACTATTTTCTTTGCAGTTACCATGGGGATTACATTGTAACATCCTAAAGTTCTAACATTGTAATTTGAGTTTATAACTACGTAACTTCAGTTGTATAAAAATTCTGATCATTTAAAGATTCATCCCCACCTCTGGTTTCTCCTGATTTCTCCTTCAGTTTTGAAGGACAATTTTGACAGACTCAGGATTCTTGGTTCACTATTTTTTCCTTTTATCACTTTAACGTATTAGCTCACTGTCTTCTGGCCTCCATTGCCAGGGAAATAGCTCTGATGCCTTACTGAGGACACTTGTGTGTGATGAGTCTTCTCTCTTGCTGCTTTCAAGATTTGCTCTGTGTTTGTCTTTCGACAATTTGATTATGTGTTCTGACGTGCGTTTCTGAGTTCATTGTGCCTGGAGTTTGTTGAACATCTTAGATACTTATATTTGTGTCTTTCACTGAATTTGGAGCAATTTTCGCCATGATTTCTTCAAGCACCCTCTCCTGCCCCGTCCCGACCTCCTGGGACGCCCCCATGTGCCCGCGGTCTCGCTGCTGGCCCTGCCGGTCCCCGGGCTCTTCGCTTCTCTTCTCCCTCTTTTCTCTCCATTCCTAAAATTCAAACTTCAGCATCTCCGTTCTCAAGCACTGGGAACAGAGAGTCAGATCTGCCTTTGAACCCCACCAGTAACTTTTCCATTTAGATTATTATAATTTTTAGTTCTGGAATGCCTTTTGGCTTTAGTGTTTTTCTAAATCTTTTCATTGTTCTTCCTAATTTGCTCGTGCTTGACCTCCTCCACACCCTCCTTTAGTTCTGCGAGCAGAAGACCATTCTTTTAAATTCTTTGTCCAAATTCCTTGTCATCTGGCCTTTCTCCAGGACAGTTTCTGTTGGTTTATTTTTTCTCTTTGAATAGGGCATATTTTCTGTTTCTTTACATGTCTGGTGACTTTGACTTGAACACTGGACATTCGAATCTAGGAACGTGGCAGAAAGAAAGTCAGATTCTCCTTCTTGTCCCAACTCTGCTGGGCTGTTGTTTCCCAGGCTGCTGTAGGCCGTCTTTTGCTCGGGATCAGCCCAAGGGGTAAACTTCAGGTCTCCTCAGGTCATGTCTTTCCCTGGGTGTAGTGGGTTTTCTAATTCCCCCCACGTATGCAGTCGCTTCTGCATGTCCTGGTCTCTAATGTCTAGTTCCCAGAAGGGGGAAGGGAGAAAAACGGTGGGGTGGGGGTGGGGGGTGAGGAGAGCGCACCAGGCTTTTGACACTCTAGTGGCCCCTTCAGGAGAAGGGGGAGGCGCAGCAACAGCGGCCTCTCCGCCTGCACCTCTGTGACCTGAGACCGGAGCACAGCCCCCACCTTTGGAGGACAGGGGCCGTACCGCAGTCTGCACCTGGAGCAAATGCATGGCTGGCGGGCGCTGGGTCAGGGGTGGGGCTGAAGAGATGCCACTGCGCCAAGAGCTGAAAGTGGCCAAAATTCACGTTTGCCATGTGATTCTGCAATAGCCTTTGGAGTTCCAAAGTTGTCAGGCCTCCTGGTCCTGCTGTGGCACCGTCACCCCTTTGCCTGGATTTTCTTGGAGTATAAAAGCTGGAGAGGGAGCTGAGCAGGTGGTGGACGGAGCCCCAGGAGAGACCCACCCGGGTAAGGCACCCTCAGCGTCACCGTGTCTGCATGCGGAGGGGCCACGTGCCCTGGAAGGCCCCCGACTCAGTACCAGTTGGGGCGCTGGAGGCGCCAGCAGCGGCTCAGGACAGCAGCATCCTGCCCGGGGCAGGGGCGGTCGAGGGCCCTGAGTCTCTTGAAACCCGTTCTGCACATCGGCCGCCCGGCTCGCTGTTGCTGAGCATTCCAAGGCCACTGCCTGCAGGACGTCCCGGTCACCTTCCTGGCACGCAGCGGCCACTGAGGTCTTTTATGCAGAATTCAAATGTTACAGAAAAATGTAATGCACTTCATCATGGCCTGATCGCCGGAGAAAACCTCGGTGCATGATAAGGTGCATTTTTTTTCTATTCAAACATTTAGTCCTGTACTTAACGACACATGTGGCCATCTTTAACATGCAGAGGCAGGGACAGACCTACCTCAGGTAAAAAAAAAAAAAGTATCAAGAGTGTGTTCATTTAAATTTTTATTATAGACATGTTTCTCCAGGGAAGTGACACAGCTTCCTTGGCTTCCGTTTCCCCCTCCCGGACAGAATGACTTCTGTCCCCTTTTCTGTGTGTTTGTATGCTCACACACGTTTGTTTCACAACTGCAGACATAGAGCTCACGTCAGTACAAGAGTAACTGGCTTTCTCACCAGCAATGTGACTTCCGAGGACGCCAGAACTCGGTGGCTGAGTCACCTGGGAAACGTTTTAGAACGTGGGCTGCGGAGCCTCCCTCTAGGTCTTGTGCGGGGGTGGGGTGGAGCCCAAGGTTGTCGGACGTGCCCACACTGGGAACCAAGTCCTGTCCAGCTCTGCTGCGTGTTCGAGGGTTTTGTAGGGTGTCTAGACTCTGGGTCTAAAGTTCTCGTCTGGCAAGAGAGTGGGACGCAGGATCAAAAATAGGAGAGATGGCTAATGTCCGGGCAACGACAAGAGTCCCAAGTAGGGGTCCTTGCCCCGTATTTATGAAGATCGGAAGGCTTACAAACGTGATGGGCGTGCACAGAGAGACAGAAAAACTGTGAATATCAGCTTATGGGCATGAGGAAAAGGGGGAGTTTTTGAAGATACACAGTGCTTGGGGTTTTGGTCAATATAAACCAAAACCGGGCAGATGGTTGTTAATGGCAGAAAGGAGGAGGCTGTTTATCTTAGCTAGCCTCGGGGAGAAGACAGGACAAAACACTTCGAGGTTAACAAGGCACCTTTTCTCTTGTACATCAGCTCTGTACGGGGCAGGATCAGCGCAGCCGCACAGCGCTCTGCAGCCCTGATTCCCGGCTTCCCTCATTCGGTCCTTCCTTCCTCGGAAAGCAGCCTCTGCTGGAGGACTCAACCGGGGGGCGCTTTGCCCTGCGTGTCTGACCTTGCTTCCCTTATATGCCTTTGTATTGGGAGCCTTTGGCCTGTTCCTATTTTGGGGCCTTTGCCCGTGCCTATTTTTGGGGTTCAGCACCCCCTATTCTCGGGGTGCCAATCATGTTCACCCAAACTCGGGTGTGAGCTGCTTCTCCAGGCCTTGCTAACCCACTGGTATAAGCCGGGGATCCCTAAGCCTGCCCCCACAGTAGGGCAATCTGTAGGCATGAAAACGTTGGGTCCAAGAGAATTAGCTGCATCTGCTTTTACTGATGTGGCCAGACTGGACTCCAACAGTGCACGTGTCTCGTCTGTCCCTTCCCCGTCACCCACAGCAAATGTTGTGAAGACTGCCTTTGTCAACCCGATTTACATTTTAAAATTACATAATCCTGAAAGAAGCTGAAAAATGAATTCCTCTGGGATTTACACAAGCACTGTGAGATGGCGCCGAGTTCCCACCTGCCCGCCGGCGCCCCACTAACGTACTTAACTCGGGTTTGCTTCCCAGGTTGAAGTAATTAACGTTGGTTCATTACTACTAACGAACTCCAGGTATTTTCCCACCAGCACCCTTCGGGGATCTCACATTACATTTCGGGGTGTTGTCTCCTTAGTCTCTGGTCTGTCCATGTCTCCCATGTCCCAGACGGTGTGAGGAATTCTGGTCTGATCCTCTGTAGGATGTCCCTCAGTTTGGGTCTGATTGGTGTTTTTCTCTTTAAATTTATTATTTAAAAAAAATGTTTAGGGGCGCCTGGGTGGCTCGGTCGGCTGAGCCTCCGACTTCGGCTCAGGTCAGATCTCACGTTCGTGGGTTCGAGCCCCGCGTCGGGCTCTGTGCTGACAGCCAGCTCAGAGCCTGGAGCCTGCTTCCGGTTCTGTGTCTCCTTCTCTCTCTGCCCCTCCCCCTCTCATGCTCTGTCTCTCCCTGTATCAAAAATAAAATAAAACATTAAAAAAATTTTTTTAAAAATGTTTATTTATTCTTGGAGAGAAAGCACACACGAGCAGAGGGGGAGGCAGAGAGAGAGAGACACAGAATCCAAGCTGACAGCTCAGAGCTGGACGTGCGGCTCGGACCCACGAACTGCGAAATCATGACCTGAGCTGAAACGAAGAGTCGGAGGCTTAATCGACTGAGCCCCCCAGGCGCCCCGTCTCCTTTCTTTTTGACACACAAAAGGCGGCACTGATTACCGCGGTGGGCGCGCAGCCGGGATGCAATGGCGTGGGAAGCCCCCAGTCACACCGCCCTCGTGCACGACTCCCTGCTGACAACGGCCCTTCGGGCTCTGCTGCACTTCGTCACTACCTGGGGTGACCGGTCCATCCTAGTGTGCCGTCTTATTAGCTTGAACTCTTGAGGTTATGAGTGAAAGAAACAACTCAAATTATTTTAGCAAAAGATGGAGCTCACTGCTGAGAAACCTCAAAGCAGCGGAGACGCATGTGCTCCTTGGGCTCACCGGGGTCCCTTCCTTACTACGGCCCCGCTGTTTCCTTTTGCTGCCATCGGCGGTGCCATGATCGCTGCTGGCAGCACATGCTGACCTCGTGGCCTCTTTGTCACCCAGCTGAGGGTGACTCTCCCGGTGATCACTTCCACACAAGCTAAAAGAGTGAGCTTCATTGCACGAACCTGGATCACCTCTGCTCTCCTGAACCGATCCCTGGGTTGAAGTGATTCCTTGATAGATCTTGATTGTGCACAGGTTGAGGTCACAAGACGGCCCCGAGATTAGGGATTATGTTAATTTAAGTCAGACCACATGATGGGCACTGGGTGGCTCAGTCCGTTAGGCATCCGACTTCAGCTTAGGCTATGATCTTGCCCTGCTGACTATGAATTCGAGCGCCGTGTCAGACTCTGTGCTGACAGCTCGGGGCCTGTAGCCTGCTTTGGATTCTGTGTCTCCCACTCTCTCTGCCCCTGCCCCGCTGGTGCTCTATTTCTCTCTCAAAAACAAAAAACCATTAAAAAAATAAGGCTACACGGGCTGAATAGACGAAGAGGTACTTCTCCCAGCGCTCAGGTCTTTTCTAGCCTTTCCTTCTTTTCCTCCAACCACTGAAGACGGGTCCACTCCTCTCCACGTTGTCACCCTACCATTATTCTGTCCAAGCACCTCGCTCTTGGCCTGTAGCCACTTGGGGCTGAGGTGGGCATGCATCTGTGGAGAATTAAAACCAACCATGAAACCAAAGTTTAACCCTTTTATCATCACCACATGCTAGTAATTTTAAAAGTCTGATACTCTACCAACTGAGCTACCCAAGCCCCCACATGCTAGTCATTTTAAACACTGTGATAAAATGCTCCCGGGGGGTGGGGGTGGGGGGGGCACGGTACAGAACATTTTCAGCACCACTGAGGCTTTCTTAAAGAAATGTTTTAATACTTAATTTGATCCTAATCCTCTGTTCACAGATGCTGCGAATATCTGAGGCATGTTTAGGGTCTTCTGGCCTTATGAGGGTGTGGGAAAGCCTTCTCCTGTGAGTGGGGGTCCCCTCCCCCTGGGGACGACTTACCTCCTTGAGTGGGCTGTTTCTGTCTCGTTTTCCAACCCTCCCTGGGGCGGGTCCTCAAGGCCATCAGCTTGTTTTCCTGACTCCGGCTTCATTTCATCACTGTTTCGGAGGCCTTGCACGGGGCTGCTGGTGCCCTGAGCTGTTTGCCGTGGGTCTGCAGCTCTTTCCTTGTTGGATCATGTATCTGAGGCTGGATTTTCCGCATATAGCTCAAAACAGTATATTGCAACAGAGTGAATGCAGAAGCAGATGTGAGAATCCTGCTATATTCTATGAATCTTGATAACGTTAAGGAGACTTTAAAACAATGTAAAACAATTACTACTCTTCTATTTTTGGGAGATAATAGGTTTTTAAGACTGTAATGTTTATTTTTAAGAGGAAAAGAATTCTTTTAAAGTTCACATTTATAATATGGGACATATGAATAGATATAACCCCTATTAGCAAATTTTTGAGGCCCTCGGTCATTTTTAAAGAGAATAAGGTGGTCTTGAGACTAAGAGTCTCAACTCGAATTTAACCTTGACTGCAGCTCTAGAAGATGGTATCGTTAATGCCACATCCTCAACGGACATAAGAAGGCCGGGAGCGCCCTGCCCTCCGCCTCGTCGTTACGTGGCAGGGGCAGCTTTCAACCCCCAGCCTCGAGCTCTGGGTCCACGAAACCCAGTCCTCTGGCAAGAGCACCACTTGGGAGTCCAGTCGCCTCTCAGAGCCACGCTTCGTTGTTTGTACAATGTACCGCGCGGACGACAGCCTTCTACCGCATGAGCCTGCCGGGTGATTCGGCGTCGGGTAACGAGCAGACGGCGACATTAATAGCCCGTGCGAGATGAGTCACATCCCACGTTACAGAAAAGGAAGCGGGGGCCCAGAGTCGCCGAGGGCCTTGCGGGGGCTTCCACACCACGGCCGTCCGAGGCCCACGCCCTCCCGCCACCGCCGTAACCCCCTGCCTGTCTGGACGTCCCCTTCCCACTTGCCGGCCCGTTCAGACGCCTCGCTGCCCGCCCGCCGGGCCGCCCCCTTCCCACCATCCAGGCCGCGGATCACCCCTACTCTCGGCTGGCCCGGCTAGTCCCGGGCGCCGAGTCGCCACCGGCTCCTCCCGCTTGCCTCACTTCCGGCGCCCGGGGCAGAAACCTCGCTTCCGGTTCTCGAACCCGCGCTCCGGAAGTGACTCATGCGCCAGCACCCAAGATGGCCTCCCGCCTCTCCGCCGTGGTGGTCAATGGAGGAGAAGCATGCGCAAACCCGGAAGTTGCCCGGCTTGGCCATGGCAGCCACGGGGGCGTGGCTTCCGGCGACCAGAGGCTGGAAGTCGGCGCGGCGGGGTCGAGGGGAGGCCGTGGCTGACAGGCGCTCCTCCCCCGACGGCGGCGGCTGGTGCCCAGGCGGACCGGCGGCTCCCAGCTCGCGGCCGCGTGAGGCGCCAGGGCCGCACCGGGGGATGGACGAGGGGAAGATGGACGAGAATGAATGGGGGTACCACGGGGAAGGCAACAAGAGCCTGGTGGTGGCCCACGCGCAGGTGAGCGGCGGAAGGTCGGCGAGGTCCCGGGCCGTCACGCCGCCCTGGGGTAGTTCCGCATCCTCCCAGCAACACTGCCCCAGCCAGGGTCGGCTCCACGACCCCCTGGCACTCTCTCCCCCGTACCGGGTAATTCCGCGTCACCCCAGCAACATCCCCCCACCCCCGTCGGATCCAGGACCCCTTGACACCCTCCCACCCCAGGGTCGGGTCCAAGACCCCTTAGCACCCCCTTTTTCGCCCCGCGTCGTCCGCCTCACCCCAGCAACACTCCCCATCCCCCCATAGTCGGGTCCACGGCGCCCTGGCGCCCCCTCCTACAACCTCGGTAGTTCCGCGTCCCCGGCAGCGACACTGCCACCCCCGTCCGGCTCAGTGTGTTTACCGCCCCCAGCGCTCCCCTCCCCCACCCAGGTCAGTGCCACGTCCCCGCAGCACCTCTTGCCCCAGCCCCAGGAGGTGCCACCGCCGACTGCCCAGCCCCAGGCGCAGGGGTAGCGGGAACCGGGATGGGGGTCCCGGCAGCTCGGGAGCTTGAAGCAGGCAGGTGCGGCGGATGGTGTTCTCCCCCAGCACGGAGGGAGCTTCTCCTCCGAGACGCAGGGAATTGCTCCGCAGCTGCTGTTAATAAGGGAACGTTGCCCACAGGTTCTTCTCCAACGTCTTTCTAGGATTTAAAGGGTTTCTTTTTCTTAATCCAGGGAGGGCTGGAGTTTCAGAAAGTCCAATAAGGACTCCCAAGGAGGTGAATTCCGGAAGAGAAGCCTGTGGATTTGTGTGAAGCCCGAGACCTCTCTGACATTTCGTTGATACAGCCAGGCTGGATTGTGGCGGGCAGGGGAGGGGCCCTAGGTGTCACCGGTGGGTAAGAGCTTGGGAGTTGGAGTCTCGAAGAGCTGGGCGCAGTCCTAATTCTGCCCCTGGCTGGCCCGGGCTTGCTTTCTGTATTTGCAGAGCCGATCTTGTAACAAAATCCCCGTGGTGGAGTTGGGAAAGGGTGAGGTGAGCAGGAGCTGGACAGGTCATGCCTGGCAAGTGAAAGCTGTCATCCCCTTTGGACTCGAGTTGGAGCCCTGACCCAGTCCAGCAGCTCCCCCAGGCCGGTGAGGGTGCTGGGGAGTGCCTGCTTGGTTGTTTCTGTGCTGAGTCAGCTGTACGGGAAGCTGCAGCCCCCAGGGGGCCCCTGTTCTGCCTTTGCGTTTTGTTACCCACCGGCCTTGAGGGGAGCAGCAGAACGGAGACTGCGGACTCTGCTCTGGATCTTTGATGGGCAGGGGACGAGGCCTAGCCTTTGCGTGGTCTGCTGGGCCCCTGGTGGCTCAGGGCTGGGTGAAGCCCAGGATACCCCCGCAGGAGCCCCTCTTGTCGGGCTATTGTAGTGAGCCCTGAACCCTTTCACAGAACAGACGCTCCTCTTCCGATTCCTTAGTGGGATGAATGGTGTCTTTAATGTTACGTAAGGCTTCGTTTAGAGCGAGGCTGAGGGACTGAGTTTCAGAGGGCGTGTCAGGTGAAGGAGCAAGTTCTGGATCTGGACTAAGAGCCCATCAGGCGGGGAGATCAGAGGCCTCTGCGGGCTGCCTGCGGGGCAGCCGGGCCCCTCCCTCCCTGCAGAGCTCTGGCTCTTAAGGCTTGTGTTTGTGTTTCCTTTTCCCTTTTCAACTCCGTCATCAGGCTACCCAGGACCTGTGCTCTTCATGCTTTATCTACTTATCTTAAAGTTTCTTAACTTGTTTTGCGAGAGAGGGAGTGCGCATGCCCGTCTGTGGGGGGCAGGGTAGGGAGAGAGTCCCAAGCAGGTTCACTGTCAGTGCGGAGCCGGTCTTGGGGTTCGAACTCATAAACCTCACGATCATGACCTGAGCCAAAAGCAAGAGTTGGACACTGAGCTGCCCAGGCGCTTACCCCCCACCCTGTGCTTTATTTTAAATCTAGATCCGTTCTGTGCCCGTTCCTGCTCGCTTGTTGTTAGCTCCTCGGTTATCACCGCAAGTGGTCTTGTGGGAGAACGTTCCTGCCAAGTGACGTTTCTGACCCTCTTGGATTGGGGAGGCCTTTGTGCTCGGCCTGGGACGGAGGACGGAGCCCCGAAGGCAGCGTCTCCGGGCCCTGCTGTGCCCGAGGAGAGGGCGCGTGTGCTGTGAGGGTGAACACGGGCTCCTGCCCCCAGGCCCCCTCGTTCATCCCAAGGTAGAGGATGGCCTTGCCGGGGCTCTCCGGGTCGGGAGCCGGTCGCTTTCTTGGGAGGGCATCCTCGACGTGCAGAGCTGACGGTCCTCAGCAAGTGGCAAGGCTGTCTTCCCTCCTTTGCAGCATCAGGACCCTTCAGGCAGCTGGTCCCTAGGCCCGTGGGGTGACAGACAGCCTTCCAGGCTCGGAAGCCTGGAGGAGTGGAACGCGGGCGGCAGGAGAGCTGGGCCGCGGGAGACCTGAGGGTGGGCCAGCTCCTACAGGGTGCCCTCCCCGTGGTGGGCCTGGTGCCCGCTGTCTGCCCCCTCGGCCTGGTGCTCAGCGCCCCGCGTCCATCTGTGTGGTGTCATCCTTCCCAGGCGCAGACCCCCCACCCCCACCAGCTGCTCCGAGGCTGTGGCCCGCCCAGTGGGACTCCAGGCACCCACCTGGTGACGGTGATGGGGTCCTGGGCAAGGGCATCTCCCCAGCAGGCGTGCACTTTCCTGCTGCAGCCCAGGGACACTGTCTCTGTACCAGTGGCCACACTTCTGCTCACTCGGAGCCGTGGTCAAGCCTGTGGCTGTCCTCATGCCTGCTGCCAGGATTTCTCTCCACGCTTCTCCGTCCACACCCGCCATCCTGACCTCGTCGGGGGCTTTGGCTCTGCACTGTCCTGGGCAGGTCGCTGCGAGTCTCGTTTGTCACTCCGTCTGTGGAATGTCTCCCGTGGTGGGAGTGAGCTGCCCTCGCCTCGGGGTCCTCACATCAGCCGTGGGGACGCGTTCCTCTGCGGACAGAGTCACGAGACAGACCTGCCAGTGACGACTGACGGAAGCACCAGCGAAGCGGCTGGTTTCTGCCGCCTCAGGTGTCCCGGCCTCTGTGGGACCCGACCGGGTGGTGGACCCTCTGCTTCGGGGGTTGTTTCGAGGCTCTGGGTGTCTGTCTGGGTCTTGAGGATGTCAGGGGCCGTGTGACTGCTCCTCTCATGTTGAGGATTTCCGGTTTGTGCCTCAGACTTCTTAATGGGGAGAGTGCAAGCAAGTGAGAGTTCTGGCGCACGCGCGTTCTCTCTCTCTCTCTCTCTCTCTCTCTCTCTCTCTCTCTCTCTCTCTCTCACTCACTCACTCACTCCCTTCTGTAATTTTCTGCTGAATACTCTTCAAAGAATCTTCTGTTGAATACTCTTCAAAGAATCTGAAGTTTTTGTCTGTAGTATTTTTTTAAACAAGTAACTTATTATTTGGAACTTGAGTATTTGTTGAGGTTGATCGGCTAGGTGAGGCCTCGTGAGATAGCTCTGTGCGGGTCCCTGTGATGGTGACCAGGGTCACCTGTAGTCACGGGGTCAGGATTTGTCGTTTCCAAGTGGTATTCCCTTTGGTGGTTTCAGCCCTGACCGTGGTGGGCTGCGCTCTGCCCGCTGGGGGATGTGGGGGGGGCTGTCCAGGCCTGGTCTCCCCGGGGGGCTCCCTTGCCCACTCATGTGTGCGCCGCCTCTTCCTGAGTCAGGGCAGCGGCTGCCCTGCTGACCAGGAAGGTTTCTGTGTCGCCTGCACAAGGACCAGACTGTATGACAGGGTCCCCGTCCTTGCCGAATGTGCTTGGACACCTGCTCCATCACCATGTGGCCCCGGAGGGTTGGGGGCCTTGACGGCTGTGCACAGACTTGCTGGTGCGTCTGTGTGTTCCGTGCAGCTGGGGTTTGGGTTACTGATCCTTTGGCTTCTCTGCCGGCCATGGGCCTTTCCATCACTGCTGGCACTGACCAGAGTGCCCCCGCCACCGCAGGGCCCAGGTGTGCCCCCAGGTGTCAGCCGGGCTCACACCGCCGGGACCACGCCAGAGCTGTGGCGTCTGTGAGTCCAGAGATGGCAGCCCCAGCCTGCGAGGGAAAGCGTCCTGCCCAGGGCAGGCGTCTGCTGTCCCTTGCGGCGTCCTTCCTGTCTGGCCTCTCCACGGTGTCCTGGTTCCCCTCTGTGACCCATCTCAGTGCCATCCACTCTGGGTGAGGCTGTCAGCCCAGCACCTGTCCCGGCTTGTGTCCCCTCAGCACCCTGCAGGCTGGTGACATCACTGGCATTGGCGGGTTGGCCCCCTGAGGGGCGGGTCTTCCTGTTGTGCTGTTTCCTGCCTTGTCAGCTCAGCCAGGCCTGGGCCACCTCCTCGCCTGGGCCGTCCTCGGTGTCATCTGTGGGTGCGGGGCAGCCCTCCCCCACGCTGGTGCCGAGGGGCCCCGGGGCCTCGATGCCACCCGCAGGCTCCCTCCCTCGGGCCTCACGTGGGCAGCTGTCCCTTGTGGTGCGTTGTCTTTTGTGGTCTTTGATTCTTATTTGATACCAGTTACTGCTTGTTCCCTCTGCCCCGTAAAATACAAAATATCAGAGCGCAGAAAGTGAAAAACCTCCCAAATTTTCCCAGTAAGAAAATAATTCTTGTTACCACTTTGGGGGACTTTCTTCTGTGCTTTGCTTGTACGGGTTGACGAATCCTTTGTGTCCACTCGTTTCCTGCTTGTCACTCGGCCTTACAGCATAGAGACGTGGCAGACCTTCCCCGCGCTCGAGGCTGCGGGGCCGGGCGGCCAGCGTCCCCGCCCCGCGCTGCCGGCCAGGGGGTCCTCGGGGCCCCGGCCCCCCTAGGGACCTTTGAGGCAGCCAGTGTTTGTCCTCCGTTTGTGATACGTCTCGGCCTTCACCTTGGGCTTTGAGGGGTTAATGTGCGTGTGTCACTCCTCTGTTGGCTTTTTTAGCTTGTGAAAACCCTAACTCTCACGTGGTGTCCGGGATGTGACCGGTGTGGCCCCGGGCTGCGGGCCTCACGACGCCCGTCTCTTTGTTTCCTCTTTCCCAACACTTGGTCCTTGACATTAAGATCTCCCATCGTTGCTCCCTGGAGACACTGTCACCAGTGTTGAGTCCTTCTGGACTTCTTCACACAAACTGGGTGTGCATATACTTTGTTTAAAAAATTTTTATTTTGCGGGGCGCCTGGCTGGCTCAGTCAGTTAAGTGTCCAACTCTCGATCTTGGCTCAGGTCAGGATCCCAGGGTTGTGGGATCCTTGCAGAACGCGGAGCCCTCTTGGAATTCTCTCTCCATCCCTGTGCCCCTCCCCCGCAGGTGCATGTGCGCGCCTTCTCTCTCAAAAAATAAGTAAATCATAATAAAAATTTTTATTTTATGAACTTTAAAAAATGAAGTGTAGCAAACCTCTAGAAAAGCGCTTGGGTCGTCGGTGTGTATGTAGCTTGATTATCACAAAGCACGGACCCATAATCCCATATGGGATGAGCCCCTCCCAGAACATTCCTCAGGGACATTCCCACCCACCTGAGGTGTGGTCACCAGATCTTGGTTTACTCGATTTTGAACTTGACATTGGTGGAACTGTACCCATACATCCACTCTGACCCGTGTGCTCATACACACATGTACGAACATGTTTATAAAACTGGGTTCACGTTATAAGCCCTGTCCTGTAGCCTTTCCCGCTTAGGAGAGGATGGTGGCCGCGTGTCCATGTCTGTGAGTGTCTGTGTCTGTGAGCGGGGGGGGGGGTCTTTGTCCCACTGCGGGGGGGGAAGGCCCCCTGCTGTGTCTAGCCTTGTCACTGCTGCGTGTGTTGTTTCCCTTTTATTTGGAATTATAAACCACCCTTTCACATGCAGCAGCTCGAATCTTCTGTGCACTGTAGCTACTGCTGTAAGATTAATTCCTGGGGGCTCTCGCTGGCTGGCCCAGTGGTTTTCCTGGAGGCCCTGTGACCCAGTGCTGGCCCCCCCTCCCGCCTCCCTGGGGGGCACAGGCCTCCAGCCCTTTCCCCAGCCTCCCCCCTACTCCCATCCCAGGTCTCAGGTGGGCACTGACCAAACTTTGTTTTATTTCCCGATAGCGTTGTGTGGTGCTGCGTTTCCTGAAGTTTCCTCCAAACAGGAAGAAGGTAAGATTGGTGGGTTTGCTACCAAGTCATTAAAATAATTAAGAAAACATTTTTTTTTCTGATGCGGAATCTTAGTGCTAACTGGAGAAATGTGGGACACAGGCTCTCAGTGCACAAAGTGGGGCTGTCTGTCGTTCCTGCACGGCCAGCAACTGGACCTGCCGGGTCACCGTGGGTACCTTGGAAAGGCCCTGGGTGCTGAGCGGGGAGCAGGCAGAGGGCCCGCTTGTGGCTGGGACACCCGGGGCCAGGTCTCGGCTTTGCCGTCCTGCTGGCTCAGTTTCCCCATGTTCGGGAGCATAGCTGTGGAAGTGGAGCCGGCAGTGCTGGCAGACAGCAGGACGAGTCACGACAGGCCGTTCAGGTGGAGCCAGGGCTCCGTTCGCTGAGTCATCCGGGCCAAGGAAAGCTGCTGCCTCTCTGTCACCTGCCTGCCGCCCCCCAGGAGCAGCGTCTGTCCCCTCCAGGGGTGCCCGTCTGGGGGTCCAGCCCACACGTGGTGCCTGCGGGAGTGCAGAGTCCAAGCTCACCTGCGCCGGGAGACACAGCCCGTGGTGGGGTGGACGGCTGTGGAAATGAAGGGCACCGTGGGGTTGGCCTCACAGAGGAGAGGGGAGGTGGCCGGGCCGTGGAGGCCTGGGGCCGGCGGCCCGCGTGGGGGGGAAGGCGGCCCTCGGGGGGCTGGCGGCCCGCGTGGGGAGAAAGGCGGCCCAGATGGGGGCGCAGGGCGTGTGCTTCCTGCCTCACACACGGTGTTGTTTCTGCGGGATCCGAGTGGGTCTGTGTAGAAACTAGAACGTTCCGCAGGCAGCTTCCTCCCCCTCTCCGGGGGCGCCTGAAGCTGTGGAAAGGCCAGCATTCTCCGGATGCTTCTGGCCACGTCCCTCGCGGACTCACTGAGGTGGCGTCTTCCAGAGCCACCGTCGCCTCTATCTCCCGGGCGGTCCGCCTGCAGGCAGAGCTGTATGTCAGGAGCTCTGGGGCTGCGGCTGTCGGCACCACCCGAGTGCCTGTGGCTGCGTCAGGCGCCGTGGCCGCTCCGTCCCGGGGGCCCCGTTGGGCCCCACCGCCCACGGGCGCGCCACGCGCCTCTGACCGGGGAGGACGGAGTTTGTTCTGCATCTAGATGCTCGGGACCAAAATGTAAACACCTGGTGATTTTTGGCCAGGACGCATCTTCCGAGTCACGCTCCTCAGCAGGTGCACCTGGGCCGCCGGCGGGACCCACGAGCATCCCGGGTGGGAGGAGGCTGGGGGCAGACCTGGTTCTCGGGCGGGTGGCGTGGAGGCTGTGGGGCTGTGGACGGGAGCTCCGGCGGGGGGGGGGGGGGGGCCCTTCTGCCCGGGCCGGGCACCTGGGGCCGGTCGCTCCCCGGAGGCCCCGGCCATTGAGCTCCCCGTGCTTCTCTGTTGCAGGCCCCGGAAGAGGTATTTCAGCACTTACAGAACATAGTGGACTTCAGCAAAAACGTCATGAAAGAGTTCTTGGGGGAGAACTATGTCCACTGTGGGGTAAGTGACTTTTACACACGCGGTCACACAGTCTGCCCTCACGCTCTGTCCGTAAATCCAGCTTCTCCGGTGCAGCGGGACCTTTGTGCTTCCAGACAGCCCTCGTGTTGCGCGTTCCCGGCGCTTCCCCCTGTGCTCCGTGTGAGCGCGGGGCAGCGAGTGTCCCTGTTTTCTCGCCGACAAGGCTGAGGTCCCCATCTGCTGGGACCCCTGGTCCCCGCCACCCTGCGGTCATGGTGGGGCTCCAGCTTGCTGAGGCTCTTGAGAGAGATCCAGAAGCCTCACTGAGCCCTCTGCTGCTGGTGATACCTCAGACGAGTTGGGGAGGAGAGGGGCCCCCACAGCGGGCAGGTGTGTGACCTGCCTCTCGGGAGAGCCTGGCTGAGGCCCTTGTGGTGCAGTGGCCTCCCCCTGCCCTCGGGTGGCTGTGTTACTTGTTTTTTCTGGTCCTTCTTACCAAGAGGGGTGCCTGTTACAGACGAAGTTGTGTTGGGACACGCGTGAGGGGGCACTGGGGCAGCCATAGTGGCCCTGCGTCCTGGTGGCCCTCAGCAGGTGGCGTGCATCCCCTGCCCAGGGGCGGCCTTCCTCACGCGTCACAGTGATGGCTGCCGCTTCTCCAAGAACGGGGCCCCGAACGCACAGCAGCTCTGTCGTTTGGGACCGAGAGCATGGTCTCTGTTAGCAAACACTGTAGCTCGAGTTCATCCTGAGAAAACAATCCTGAGGAGGTTCGGTGACCGTTGTCTGAGGCTTAGGGATTGCCTAAGTGGAGTTCAAGCAAAACGTCCTCCAAGGGGTCCGCTGTCAGCTTGGGACGTGTGGTCGGTGCTACTGGGGTGTGTCGGGGCCGCGGACCCCCTTCCAGGCTGACACCACTGCCGAGCCGGCTGGCTGGGGGCTCCGTACCCCTGAGGTGGGCTCCCCGAAGGGCCCTGAACGTTGCTGTGGCACGGCCCTGGCTGCGAGAGGACCTGTCCTTGCCCCAGCACCTGCCGGCCTCCTGGGCCAGCCCTGGGCAGCATGGGGCCACATAGGGGCAGGAGGCCCCGGGGCTGGGACCATGTTTGGGGAGGTCCCGGCTGTGTGGTTGTGTTGTGCAGGCCTGAAGCCCACGGCTGTCGGAGCCCTATGTCTCCAGGCAGCCCGGGCAGCGTCTGCGTGAACTTGGGCGTGCTGACCGCCAGCTTTCTCCTTGAGGATGGGGCATTTCTCTGCCCTGCGGCTCTTGGGCTCCAGACATTTCTCCTGGGCGGGGTTAGCAGTGAGGGTGGTGGGCAGCTCAGGGTCCCAGCTGACGGTGGTCTGGCAGGTGGGAACAGCATCAGGGCCCACCTGCTGCTCTGCCTCTTGGTTTGGTTCTGGCTATGCGCAGTGGAAGGGCGTGTTGGAGAACGTGAGCCCACAAGGTCACATCCTGGGAACCTCCGTCCCACCGACGTACCTCCTCTGCCTGGAGACCGGACGAGAGTGACTCAGCCTGCTTTTTCTCCCCTGGATGTGGGGTCCGCACAGGGCGGGCTGGGGGCCCCCGCACATCTCTGTCTGCACGAGGCCACCGTCCGGCAACACCAATGTGTGAATGTGGGACTGCTGACACCCACTGGTCACCAGCGTGATGTAAATGGGACCGCTGACATTGGTCACCAGCGTGTGTACACGGGACCGCTGACACCAGTCACTGGTGTGTGTGTGTACATGTGCGTACGGGACCGCTGGAACCGGTCACCAGCGTGGGTGTAGACAGAACCACTGACATTGTCAGCAGCGTGCTTGTGGATGGGACAGCGGACACCAGTCACCAGCCTGCACGTGGACGGGCGCAGTCTGGGGGCTCGGTTGGGCCCGTCTCCGCGGGAGCTGGAGGTGGGGAGACAGGGAAGAGGCCTGTTCCCCTTCAGGGGTTTGCGTCCTCGGTGCAGTGGATGGTTGAGCTGCTGATGGAATAGAAGTGTCTTGCTTTTGTGAGCCCGGTCCTCCCACAGGGGGTGCCAGCGGGGCAGCCTTAACTTGTGTTTGAACCTGACATGATGGGAGCATTGGCCACTCAGTCAGTGAGGGGATGCTGTTCTCCGGGGGAAGCTTCTGGAAGTCTGGACACGTTGCTCCCCTGGCTCTGCAGCCATCCCTACATGCCTCTGAGGGCAGAAGTCCGTCAACGGGGAGGCTGGTGTGGCAGCGCTCTCCAAGTTACACTTCCGGAAGGAGGGCATGTGGTCTGAGCTGTGCTTCCTAAGTTAGCGCTCTGTGCAGGTGCCAGCCGCCTGCCGTCTGTCTGTCCACCTGGCCAGCCGTTAGGCAGGATGGCATGCGTGGTTCACGCTGATCTGAGAGTCTGAATCAAGGTTCGGTAAAGTGTAGCCAAGTGTTCAGGATGCCCAAGATAGAGCCCAAGATGGAGCTCATTATAAACTTGGAAATTTAAAGTTGTTTAAAGAAATGCAGGTCCACCTCACCTGTGGCCCCGCGTGGTCCATCTCCCGCTCCCCACGCTCCTCTTGTGGCTCTGACGGCCTCTCCCAGTGGGTGAGCGCCCCGCGCCGACCTCGGGCATCGTGGGAGCCGAGCGCCTTCCTGGACGCCGGGGCGGCTCTCCCACCGTGGAAGCTAGCGCTCTGAGGACGGCCTGTCGTCTCTTTCATCTGATTGTGTCCTTAAGATAACAGAGCAGCTTTCCTTCCTGAACCCACACCCAGAATACTTTTTTACCGTGATAAGACATGCGCAGTGAAGCGTGCGGTCCCGGCGCTGAGCCCGGCCCCACTGTCCGCGCACTGAGCATTTTGTATTTGTTCTCGCAGGAAGTCGTTCAGCTGCCTTTAGACTTCGTGAAGCAGCTCTGTCTAAAGACCCAGTCCGAGAGACCAGGTAAGCGCTGGCTTCTGTGTCTTGCTGGTAATGGACGTGCCCCGGTAGAGAAGAGTCCGACATGTGACTTATGCGGCCAGATGCTGTTTTCAGCAGCTCTGTTGCCAGAAACGTCACCCTCAGTAGACGTCCCAGGAGCTCATGAAGACGGTTCTGGGCCTCAGATGCTGCGTCGCTGCGGAGAGTCTGTGACCCTGGAAAGGCACCTGGGAGAAGGGAGCCGAAGGAGTAGTGAGACTCCGGCAGGGGGGGCGGCTCCCAGCAGCTGGAACCCACCGCCTGCTTGTCCCCCTGCGGGGAGCGCACAGACCCGGGTCCCCGTGGGTGACGGCTGCTTCCCGCGCTTGCTCACGGCGGTAATGACAGAACCACGTCAGAGCTTTCGCTTCCAGTCAGAGGCCAGGGGTGACGTCCCGGTATTGAGGCCCAGCTAGGCAGTTTGGGGGCGCGGGAGCTCCTGGCTTGGGGCGCTGCGAGGAGCAGGCCCCTGGTGTGGGAGGGGCTGGTGTGGGGGGGGGTGCGAGGAGCCGGGCCCCGGTGCGGGGGGGCTGTGAGGAGCCGGGCCCCGGTGCGGGGGGGCTGTGAGGAGCAGGGCCCCGGTGTGGGAGGGGCTACTGGGAGGGGCTGCGAGGAGCAGACCCCCGGTGTGGAGGGCTGCCCAGGGGAAGGCCATGCTGAAGTCTGGCCTGGGGTTCGGCTGCTCTCCTTCATCTTTTATTCTGTTATTACTAATATATATATATATTTTTTTTTTTTTTTTTTTTGAGAGAGGGCGCAAGTGAGTAAGGGGCAGAGGGAGAAAGAAGCGGGGCTTGCCCAGGGCTCGTGCTCACCTGACTCTCGGCTCGAACTCATGAACCATGGGTTCGTGACCTGCGCTGAAATCAGATGCTTAATGACTGAGCTGTGCAGGCGCCCTCGGCTGCTCTCCTTTAGACGACAGTGATGTGATGCTTGCTTTAATGTGTCACCATTCTAATTACCAGTTAAACTGATCCTATGTGACAGTCATAAGAACTGGTCCTCATTGTAATGATGACTTGTAGTTGGCCTTGTGACGTGGACGGAAGAGGCTGATGCCCCCGGGCTCCGGAGGTGTGTGGTGCGGTGGCGCTGAGGACACGGGTGTCACATGGCCCTGAAGGACAGGTTGTGCAAGGAAGGGGGAGGCCGATGCCTCTTGCCTCTCTCGGCTCTTGGGTCAAGGGAGTCACAGAGGTGGGGGCGGTCCCCAAGACCATCCCTACCTCTGAGGACGCTTGCACCTTTGGGGGCCCCCAGAACAACCTCAGGTATGATAATTTGCTGGAAGCACCTAGAGCTCCCGGTTGTCCTCATGACTGTGGCGTCTCGCACTGAGGGACTCAGTCACACACAGACGGCTGTGTGAGGGGCCAGCACAGACTCCCGGTGTCCCCCTCACGGGGCCGGTGTGCACAGTGCCTGCTCCCTGCATAAGGTGTGACCACGCACACGGAGGAGCGGCACCAGCCCCGCCCTGGGGTGAAGTCCCAGAAAACACAGATGCTCTGCACCCAGGACGGTGTGAGGCTTCGAAGGCCTCCCAGGAGTCAGAGACGAAGGCTTCTTTTGGGCAGAGCTGGCCTTTGGCCCCAGGGGTCCACCAAGTTGTCTTGTCTATTCTACACTGATCCTCCGGTCTTTTCCTGGCTCTGTCTTTCAGAATCCCGCTGTGACAAGGACCTGGACACCCTCAGTGGCTATGCTCTGTGCCTTCCCAATTTAGCCAGACTTCAGACCTACCCTTTCGTAGAGCACCGGCCGATTCTGTGTGTAGAGATCAAGGTGAACTTTCATCAAGGGGAAGGGCGAGGGTGGATGGGACGGGTGCAGGTGCAAATCTACAGGTCGTCGGTCTGGAGTGCACTTTGCGACAGAGGCTCCTGCGGTCCCTGGGGCCGGGCCTCGTGGCCTCTTCCCAGCATCCGGGTCTCATGCATGTGCCTTGCTTTTCACTCTTCACGTCTGTCACCTGCACCTTGGCGCTCCACTGCTTCCCACTGGCTGGGCCCTCAGATGTGGGTCTGCGCCTGCCGCTGGGACGTGGAGCCGGCCGGGGTCAAGCCCTGGCCGGCGGCCACCAGAAGGAAGAGGCACAGGAGCCTGTGTGGCTTTCAGAACCCTGATGGTTGTGCGCAGCAGACGGCAGGGACCCCTGGAGGAGGGCCGGGCCCTGTCTTCGGCTCTGCTGCCTAGTGCGCCCAGGTGTCCCCACTGGGAAGCCTCCCTGGTGTCCCGGGCCGTCGTTTGTCTCCTAGCTCCAAACCTCTGTGGTGGTGCCTTCAAGGTCACCCTGGGTGCTTTGCTTGCCCTTCAGAGGGTAAGGGTCCTGGTGTCTCAGACACCTGGCCTTCTGAGCCCCAACAGGGAGCCCTGCCAGTCCCGTCCCGGAACTGTGGCTTTAAAAGTCAGGGTGCAGAGCTCTGCGAGCCTCCCAGCTGTTGGCGGGCCTTCCGCTTCCTCCGCCTTGTCCAAGGAGCGCGGTTCCACGGCTGGGGGCTGGGGCAGACCCCTTCCTCCAGGCGTCGCCTCGTGTCACGGTGTGTTGTGCTCTGCCGGGTCTCCCCCGCGAGGGTTCTGGCCTCGGATTCGGTGGCAGCGGAGCTGTGGATCGATGTGATGAGGCAGGTGTCTGCTCCCCACGGGGCTGCAGACAACAGTGACTCTGGGGCACGTGGTATCTGATCTCCCTGTCTCCCGAAAAGTATAAGATTTGTTCCTAAACGGTTTTTTCTTCCTTCCTTGTTTATTTTGCAGCCCAAGTGTGGGTTTATCCCTTTCTCCAGTGACGTCAC
This sequence comes from Helogale parvula, assembly GCA_004023845.1. NCBI lineage: Eukaryota > Metazoa > Chordata > Mammalia > Carnivora > Herpestidae > Helogale > Helogale parvula. Next base: position 6,614 of record PJEM01012833.1, on the reverse strand, counting down.
GCACGAGGTGAAGCACAGGGTGTGCCGTTACTGCATGCACCAGCACCTCAAGGTGAGCGGCGCGGCCGGCCGCGGCCTCCGTGCAGTCTCGGGGGGCGCTGGCCTGGGGGGGGACCCCCTGGAGTTGCCAGACGAGTGAAAAAATGGATACTTTCAACATGATTTACTTTTTCTTTCACAAGTAGTTCATGTTCACCTCCTTTGTTTCAAACTGAGCTATAGGTCACATATCTTAAGTTCACCCACATACAGTATGTAATTCAGCAGTGGTGCTGCCTTCGTCACTCAAATTCCAGAATAATTTCATGACCTCACAAAGAATCCTGTCCCCGTTAGCAGTCACTCCCCAGGCCCCTGTCCCGCCAGCCCCCAGCAAACACCTGCCCTTTGTGGACGAGCCCTGGACATTTCCTGTAAATGGAACCCTACGTCCAGTGGCCTCTTGTGACTGGCTTCTCCCCTGAGCGTCATGGCTCTGAGGTCTGTCCGCGTTGTATCTCAGTTGAACTCCACTCCAGTGTCTGGAAACACCCTGTTTGTCACTCATCCCTTGACGGACGCGTGAGCTGTGCCTGCCCTTTGGCTGCTGTGAATGCGCGTGTGCATGTTCGTGTCTGAGTCCCTGCTCTCAGTTCTTCTGGGTTCAAGTCACTGCTGGGTCTGACGAATTTCTCGAGCAAGCGTCGTGAGCATACGTTAAGCTGTTGTCCACGGCTCCCACGCTCTTGTGTCTTCCCACCAGCAGCATTGGAAGGTTCCGGTTCCTCCCTGTCTCCAGCACATCTCCCCTGCTTGCTTGTGATTGTGGGAGATCCTAGGGGTACAGAGTGACACCTCACCCTGGTTTTCCTCTGCGTCTCCCTGATGGGTAGTGACGGTGCACATCTTTTCATGTGCTTCTTGGCCATTTGTAGGTCTTCTTTTGAGATACATTGGTTTAAGTCCTTTGCCCATTTTTGAGTCGAGTTATGTTTTTGTTGTTGAGTTTTAGGGGTTTGTATATATTATTGGGTATTAATTCTTTATCAGGTATGTGACTAGCAAATACCTTTTCCCGTATGTCACTTGTCTTTGCGCTTTGTAGAGGGTGTCCCTGTTGCATAAAAGTGGGAATCTTACTAAAGTATCCTTTGTTTTTTCTTTTGTTGCCTGTGCTTTTGGCATCATAGTCAAATCATTGCCTAATCCAAAGTCATGAAGCTTCTCCTCTAAGGTTTTGATCCATTTTGTGTTAATTTTCATACGTGGAGTGAGGTAAGGGTCCAATTTTCTTTTGCATTTATTTCCAGTTTTCCCAGCCCTGTGGTCTTGCTCCCTTATTGATGAGCTTTCGGCTGTGAGTGTGGAGGTTTGGTTGGTTCCGAGCTCTCCGTTTTGTTCCATCGGCCCGTCTGTCTTTCCTTCTGCCATTGTGACCCCCTTTTTTTTTTTTTTTTTTAAATCTGTAGCTTTGTAGTCAGTTTTAAAATCAGGAAGTCTGAGTCCTCTAGCTTTGCTCTGTCTTAAGATTGTTTTAGCTTTTTGACTCCTTAGAGTTACATATGGATTTGAGGATTGAATTTTTCATTTTTACAAAAAAAGGCCATTAGAGTTTTGACAGAAGTTGCAGGAACCTGTGGGTCACGTGGGGCGGTGCCGCCATCTTAGCACAATTAAGACCTAACAGTCCCGTGAGCACGGGTCGTCTCTACCTAGGCCTTTCAGAATTACTCTCAGCAACGTTTTGTAGCTTTCAGCGTGTAAGTCTTTTATCGCTTTGGTTAAATTTATTTCTAGATATTGTTTTAGGTGTTGTAAGTAGAGCTGTAAATGGAATTGCGTCTTTAATTTCATTTTCAGATGTTTATTGCTGGTGTAGAGAAACATGACTAATGTTTGGATGTTGGTCTTGTGCCCAGCAGCTCTGCTGACTGACTTTCTTACAGATTCTTTATAGAGTTTTCTACCTATAGGATCATGCCATCTGGGAAGAGAGTCTTCTTTCTTTTCCGATTTAGATGCCTTTAGCTTCTCCCTTTCCTCAAAGAAACCAGCTGGGAGTTTGGGTAGGGATTCCACTGAATTGCAGATCAATTTGGGAGGCATCGCCACCTTAACAGTATCAATATTATATAAACACAGGATGTTTTCCTATTTGGCTAGGTCTTTCATTTCATTTAGTGATACTTCATAGTTTTCAGTGTGTAAGCCTTATACTTGATTTATTAAATTTACTTCTAAATATTTTATTATTTTAGATGCTGTTGTAAATGGTATATATATATATTTTTTTAATTTTGTTTCCAGTTTATTGCATAGAAATGTAATTGATTTTTTAAAAGTATATATTTTGGATTGTGGTGGAATACACACAAAAGTTACCATCTTAACCATTAAGTTACATCACAGTGCAGCCGTCACCACCGTCCGTCCGCCTCCAGAACTTCGTCTTCCCGAACCGAAGCTCTGTCCCCATGAAACGCCGCCGCACTTCCCCTCGGCTCCCGGCGGCGGCCACTCTAGTTTCTGTCTCTGAGTTTCACTCCCGTAGCTACTTTACATAAGTGCAGTTACACAGTATTCTTTTATGACTGACTCGTTTCACTTATGTCCTCGGGGTTCATCTGTGTTGTAAGATATGTCGGAATTTTCTTCCCTTTTAAGGCCGAACAACAGTCCGCTGAATGCATTTACCACATTTTCAGTCCGTTCCTCCAGTGACACCCCTGGGTTGCTTCTGCCTTTTGGCTCTTGTGACTAATGCCCCTGTGAGCACGGGCACGTGAACGTCTCTCTGAGATTCTGCTTTCAGCTCTCCTGAGTGTGTGTCCAGAAGTGGGGGTTTTGGTCACATGGTTATTCTGTTTTTAATTACAAGGACCCACCATACTGTCGTCCGCAGCCCCTGTGCCATTTTCCGTTCCTCCCACGCGCCCAAGGGTCCCACTTTCCCCACACCCTCACCAACACTTGTCTTCTGAGTCTGATAGTAGCCATTCTAATGGGTGCGAAATGCAGTTGTTTTTTGTATATTGATACCCTGTCCCGTCACGCTTGATGGACTTATTTGCCTTTTTTTTTTTGGTGGTGGTCTCTCAGAATTTTCTGTATACGTGATCAGATCATCTGCAGGTAGGATAGTTTTACTTCATTCTTCCCAGTCTGGGTGCCCTTTGTTTTTCTTTCCTAATGGCTCAGGTTAGAATTCGCAGCACAGTTTTGTGTGGAGGCCAGCGTGGACGTCCTGTGTTGTTCCTGACCTGAGGAAGACGCTTTCAGTTTTCACTCCTGACTGTGATGTTCGCTGTGCGTTGGCTATAGGTGTTCTCTTTGGGTTTTTTCCTTCTTTTTTGTGAATCAGGAAAAAATGTTAGATTTTGCCCTTAATCTCTTGAGATGACCAGGAGGTGCTTTCCTTTCTATTAATGTGGTCTCTTCCATTGATTCGCAGATGTTGGACCATCCTTGTATTCCTGGGATAAATCTCACTGTTTTATAGGTGTGAGATCCATTTAATATGCTGCTACATTTGGTTGGTTAGTTTTTGTTGAGGATTTTTCTTCAGGGATGTTGGCCTGAAGTATTTTCTAGTGATGTTTTGTGTACTGTTGGTAGCAGGGTGATAACTGGCCTCATAGAATGAGTTGGGAAGTGTTTCCTTCTCTTACTCCTTAATTTTTTGTAGGAGTTTGAGAATCGATGTTGATTCTTTAATCATTTGGTTAGAATTCGCTAGTGAAGCCATCTGATCCTGGGTTTTTTTTTTGTCAGAGGATTTCTGATTACTAATTCGGAGCTGCTCTTATTCTGTTCGGATCCTCTATTTCTTTCTGACTCGGTTTTGGTAGTTTTGTGTTTCTAAGGATTTGTGCATTTCATCCAATTTGCTGGTTCATAGTATTCTTCTAAAATTCTTTTTTATTTCTGCAAGATTAGTAGTTACATCCTTTCTTTCATTTCTGTTTGTAGTCGTTTTTCTTGATCCAGCCGAGGATTGTAATAATTGTTGATCTTGTTGAAGAAACTTTTGGTTTTGTTCACTTTCTTCATTTTTCTCCCTATTCTCCATTTCATGTGTCGCTGCTCTACTATTTCTTCCCCTCTGTGTGCCCTGGATTTAGGTTGGCCTGGTTCTAGTTTGTTAGTGTAGAAAATTAGGTTATTGATTTGAGATTTTTCTCCTTTTTCATATAGGTGTGTACAAGTATAAATTTCCACGTAGGCACTGCTCTCTGCCTCCTATAAATTGTGGTATGTTGTATTTTCATTCTATCTCAGTTTTCTGGTTTTCCTGTTGATTTCCTCTTTGACTCATTGATGATTAGGAATGTGTTTAGATTTTTCATATTTGTGAATTTCTCAGGTTTTTTTTTGCTGCTGATTTCTGATTTCATTCCGCTGAGTCTGGATGACATCTGCGTGGCTTCATGTCTCCTTGAGAACGTTCCGTGTTGGCTGGACTAGAGTGAGTGTTCTGCTGCTGTTGGGCAGAGTGTCCTGTAGCTGTTTGTTAGGTCCAGGTGGTTTATCGTGTGGTTCAAGTCTTCGGCTTTGTTGTTAATCTTGTCTTGTCGCTCCTCACTCGGCGGTCTTGAGCTGGACGGTCTAGCTCCACTGACCCCGGTTCCTCTCACTGGTGTACGCAGCTCTGTCCGCCTCACTTTGTTGCCTTCCCCCCTGCAAGTTAGTCTTTGTCCAGTGTGCTTGTCACCAGATTCCTGAGGACTGTCTCCTACCAGGTGGGGGACATTTCTTTCTCTCAGGGAAGTTACAAAGACACACTGTCTTTTCTGTCCCCCGCCCACACGGCTCCTTCACTGGTGCTCCCCAGTGCTGCCCAGGGACTCAGGTTCCTGCTGGGCCGGCCCTTTCGCTTCAGCGTGGAGGCGCCCTTCAGCACTTCGTGTAGGGCCGGTGAGCCGCCGACTTTGTTTTAGTTATTTTTTACGTGGCAGTGTCTTAATTGCTCTCTCACCCCAAAGGACAGTCCTACAGATGGCAAGCTCTGGGCGGCCAGTCTGTCGGCACTGACCCGTTCTTGCATGCTCGGGACCGAGTCTTCCCCGAGGAGCTCTGTGCACGCGGCGACTGTCCTCAGCACTCAGCCTTCCCCTCCTCGGAGCCTCAGATCAGCAGGAAGTGCGGGCCTTTCAAGGTCTTTCTAGAGCCTGTGCATGGCCTTCGAGAGCTCTGTTTACATCTCGTTACTCGGCGTTTCCTTTTTAGCATCAGGCTGAGCCTGACTGTTTGCCACAGTGGCCACCCAGCCTCCGAGGCAGCCGTGCGGTGGAGCCGTCGCCGCACGGCCGGCCCTGGGCGAACGCACCTCCGCCCCCGCTCAGCTCGGAGTTGGGCAGTGAGGAGTCCAGGACACAGGTCATATGATGACCATTCTTTGGGCGTGAGGCTTTGGAGAAATTCCTGCCCAGTGCAGCCTCCCTGTGGCTGCCAGGCTTCCTTTTCACCAGGATTGGGGTCGTTGGAAAGAGAGCATTAAAAATGCCACAAAGCTGACTGTTCTTAGATTTGGCCATTTTTCTTTTTTAATGTTTATTTAGTTTTCAGACAGAAACAGCATGAGCAGGGGAGGGGCTGAGAGTGGGAGACACAGAAGCTGAAGCGGCTCCAGGCTCTGAGCTGCCGGCACAGATGTACGCGACACAAAGGCACACGTTGTCCGGGGGGCACGAGGGGGTGTCTTTCCCCACGTGGTTCCTAGCACACGCTCACATGCGCACACGTGCGCTTTTATAAAGCAAATACGGGATCTCACCAGAAGTAGTTGCTCTGCTTCTTCACCTAATCCTTGAGGATTGACTGTTCGTTGTGTGTCCGCCAAGGCTTTTCCAGTGCGTATCTGGAGATCACCTGTGGATGCACTCCTCTTTCTTTTCTTTTTTCCTTTTCCAGTAAAGTGACATCACTTCCACTCACGTGCATTGCTTTTTTCCTTGAATAAATGGTGATTTTTACCTTTGCCTCTCTCTGTTCGCCAGATGTTTATTCATTCCTTCATGTATCAAGTGGCCTTCCATGTCCCCGCCTGTGAGAGCGGAGGCCCTGGGAAGTGGTCTCCAGCCCTCGCAGTTAGTTAGGCTGCAGTGAACGGTCTTGACCTGCCGGCCCCTCATGGCTGTCCCAAAGTCAGGGGACGCCCGCCTCTAAAGTCTGACGGGAATCAGCAAGTTGGCTTTCAAAAGGTTGTGCCAATCCGTCTTCTCTCCAGCAACATGGAATTGTTGGCCACAGCCTAGCCTTCCTGAGTGTCACAGTGTCAGGGATCTGTTCGTCAGCCAGCTCGCTCTGTGACCCTGCCCTGTCGTTCGCGGCGGGTGCTCGCTGCCAGCGGCCCTGCTCCCGCGGAGGGCTGGGCTGGCGCCACCTGAGGGGTGAGGAGGGCTGGCGCTCCTTGGGGGGGGGGGGGGGCGCCGAGCCTCAGCCCCGCTAGTGATGGTGTGCACCTGGCGGTGGTGGCGCCTGCTGGTGGTGGCCCTCCGCGCCCTGTCCTCGCTTCGGCCATCCGGCGGTTGCTGACACCACCGCTTGGCACTTTCTTAACAGGTGGCGACCGGGAAGTGGAAGCAGATAAGTAAATACTGCCCCCTGGACCTCTACTCAGGGTGAGAGAATGGAGG